>JANIJG010001987.1:0-23463 GCA_024611175.1 Megaceryle torquata | reverse complement strand
CCTGGTTTTCTTTCTCAGATGGCTCCAGCAGTCCATTGTTAAACTCTGAAACTCTTCCATCCCTCCCCCTGGCACAGATGGAGCTTTTCAAAATGATAAAGGGGAAAACAGGCAACATTAGTTCAGCTTTGTTGATGAAAAAGCTTCTCTGGACATAGTTAGGCATGTGGAAGAGGTCTGTCAGGAGAGAAAAGGGAAAAAGAAACCAAGCTGCTCTTTCCAGGAGTAGAAAGGAGGTCTTACCCTAGTCCTAGAAACTATAACTGTCATCTCTGCTCCCTTCAGAGTTGTATGTCAAAGCCAATCAGGGATGCCCTCAAGTTGAACATCCCCTAGCAAACAGCAGTAACACTTGATAAAGGATGGCACCTGATAGCCAGGCCAAGGTCTGGACCCAGCATTTCTTGTCTCCCAATTTTGCCTTGTCCTCAACTAGGCAGGAGAAAGAGCAGTGTAGAAGCAGATGCAGCTGCAGAGAGAATAAACAAATCTTCTCTGAGCATAAGGACACATATGGGTCACTGCAGCAGAAGCTGAGTGGAGCAGCACCTGAAGGAGCTGTCTTCTTTGCTAGCTCTGCTGCCACACTGCTCTGAAACCTTGGGCATTTTGCTTCATCCCCTGGGTTTCCATTTCCTCCTTTCAACTTATACACTCAGATGGTTCCATAGGGTGAAGAGGGTCTTTCCACTGTATATCACCTGATTCAGCAGAGCCTTGACTTTGTACTAGGCTATGGGATGGTTCTGCAAGACCCTGTCCCTGTCCATAGGTGTGAGGGCACTCACAGAGAGCAGAGATTGTTAAATTGTACAAGGAAAACTATGTATTAGTCCTGGTGCTTCTTACCAACAAAACATGCTGGTATGAAAAGGTAAAAAGGGAAGAATAACCCCAACCAAACAACAACAAAAATAGACTTAGACTTAGTTTCATTAGAGATGTGCACAGGGGTTACCTAAAAGTGAAGTAACTTTTCATTGAGTAGACAGCCTGTGAGCTAGCAGAAAACAAACAGATCTCAGCATGCTGTACTTAAAGAGCTCTCATGTTTTTTAAAGTGATTTTGGTGGAATAGAGAAAAAAAGTTAAGAAAAAGCTCCTATCTTGTCTTCCTTCCCTACTTATTCCCTCTGGAGAAAAATAAAATTGCAACACAGAAGCATGCTACATACTAACTGTACTTGATTCTGACTGCAGATCTTGATTGTCCTAGGTAGAGATGATCCTACTTGTGTAGAGAGGTTGGACCAGGTGACCTCTAAAGGTCCTCTCTGGCCTAAAACATTCTATGATTCTATGATTAAATCAGAAGGCAATTCAGCCAAGGCAGCCAGGCCCAGATGGATATTGCTATGGTTAATATAACATTTTCAAAGGGACCCTGTTTTGCAAAAGACATTTCAATCTAATGGGTGTGAAAAAGGAAGAATATGGGAGCTCTGAAGTGAAGCAGTGGCCAAGAGGTGCAAATTCATGTTATTAGCCAGAATTTACATAGCATTATACATATATTCTTTTTCATCTCCTTTCAGGGGAGTCATTCACGGCACATAGTGAAAAGGCACTTAACCTTGAATCAAAATGATTTGAAGACAATTGATATCCCTACTTGTGCAAGTGTTTCTGATTTTGGTAAATTGTAGAAAAATGCACCTAAGGGTAAGGTCTGTATTCAAGGAAAGAAAGGATGAGAGTCTGGCCCTGGAATTCTCTACTGCCTGTTTTCCTGGAGCAGGACAGACAACATCTAAGTGCATTAATGAGATAAATATGAACAGGAATAGTACACTCTGTTCGAGGCTGGATATAGACATTCTCAAGGAAAGAAAAATACATGTTGTGCTAATAATTTGTATGTCAGTACCCAAAACACACTTCCAGCTGGCATCTTATGCATATGGAGAGATAGGGACTGTTTGGTAGAAGGAAAGTTGGTAAAGCAAATTATTGTTATTGTAGCCTTCTTGAATTTGGCAGAGCTCAGAAGAAAAAAACAGTAAAACTATGTTCACTCTCTTTTCAACCAAAACCTTTACATCTTCTCTAAAAAACTGTTTCATTATCTCTTTCTGCCATTGAATACTCCAGCATTTGATGTCTATTTTAATTAGTGAGCTTTCTAGATAGTCAGATGGATTTGATTTTACATTAGGTGATGGTATGTCATTGTCACTAGCTCTTCACATAATATTTTTTACTTCAGACTGAGGAATGAATGTGATCTCAGCTGGCAAGTAGGCAGAAGAGTCCCTGATCCATGGCTTTCCTTGCAAAAAAACATTCTGTGATGACTCTAGGGAGTGATTTCAGCTGCCACCCAAAATCGCTTTGACCGGTAAATGCAGGACAACACAATGTCCTTGGTATATTAAATGATATTTGACAACTGAACCACCTGCTTTTTCTCCAATGACTGTAACAAAACATTTATGAAAACATACAGACAAAGCTCACCTCAGCTGTAAAATTCAATAGAGGTAAATTCATCCTCCATAGGATTGAATCACAGGGTGTAACATTTTCAGAAAAAAACCCCAAAGAACAAAAAAGTCAACCAACCAAACAAAAAAACCCACACAACCAAGAATAACAATAACAACAAAAAAAGAAATCACAACCAAAACAAAACAAAAAACAAGGGAAAAAAGCTGGATTTGACTTTCAGTTTATGAACAAAGGTGGATTTGATTCACCTGCACTAGCAGAGGTCTTGGCAAAGTGCAGGATCGTTTTGAAGTGGTTCATCTAAATAACCATTACAGATCATGGGGTTCCCGTATGAGCTAAATTTACTCAGCCTGAAAAAAGTGCAAAGCTAGAAAGGACTTGCTGACTTCATAACAACCTCTCCTAACTTTTGCAAATTTTGTCCTGACCTACTTCATGATGCAGGTTATTAAATTCTTCCAAGAATTCCTTTATCTACCCAGTAGAGAGTGCATCTGTAATTATCTTATGAAATACTCCCAGCCTTTTCAGAAAGACCTATCTGACAGAAAAGATATTCTGTTCTTATGGTCATTTATACTAATAACCTATGTTTGTACTATAAATTTAGTCTGCTTGTATCTGTGCTTGGCCTCCAGGCTCTGGATTTATATCCAACTTTATGCAACAAATGAAAGATCCACCACCCCATTCAACTATGCTAGCTCCCTCTGTTCTTCATGGGACCTGTCTTAAGTGCAGCTTAGCATTAAATTATTGAAAATAGCCCTGCCTCCAAAAACCTCCAAAGGCAAGTTAGAGTGAAAAGTTACTGGGAAAACCTACTAGTTACATATAGTATTTAAATGTAGTTGAAAGTATTTAGCAGGAGTTGGACCTGGCTAGAGTGGCCTTGAGTTTGTGCATCCTGTTTCTACTGGGGTGATGCAGATGAGTAAAAAGGGATGTCACTCCTGATCTGTAAGCCTCCCACAATAAATGGGATGTGAAGGAGGCTCTCCTCGATGCTTCACAGACCAAGCTCTACACAGCTTGACACTTCCCAAACTTGGCTTTTTAATTGCATTATGTGATCACTGTCAGCTCTGGGTGTCCCAGGTGTGCTCAGCTGAAAAGTAGCTCTTCCCCAAAGCTGCGCACCTCCCTAATAGCCCTGCCAGTTCTCATTAGCACCCTCCCAAAGGTAATCCAAACAGACATCACTACCCTGGTGTAGTCCAACATGGGCCATTTCCATGAAACAGCAGAATTCATTATGAATGAGCAATGGAGAAAACTGCAGCAGGCAGAGGATAGAGAAGTAAATAGGGAGAGACTTTAGAGAACATCTCATGCATCTATAATATAATTCCTTGCCAAAAGAAATGACAGTTTTGATGTGGTTTTCTTTTTTTTTTCTACCTTGCTCCCAGACTCCAAGCACAGCACAGCACCTTCCATAGGCTCTGAAATGAAGATGAAAGAAAATTGCAACTCGGTCACCAGTTTGTAAAAAGGTGGGACTCGGCAGCTGAGGTGGCACCATGTTTTGACATTCCTCTGGACTTGGCAGACTGAAAGGATATTTTTCAGGAAGAGACAATGAAGCCATAGCTGCTTTTGGAGGAAGTATCTCACTTCACAGTTACAGAATCATAGAATGGTTTGGGTTGGAAAGGACCTTATAGATCATCTAGTTCCAACCCCTCTGCCATGGTCAGGTACACCTTCCACTGGACCAGTTTGCTCAAAGACCTGTCCAATCTGGCCTTGAACACTTCTAGAGACAGGGCATCCACAACTTCCCTTGGCAACCTGTTCTCATCCTCACAGTGAAAAATTTCTTCCTAATATCTAACCCAAATCTACCCTCTTTCAATTTAAAACCATTACTTTGTTACCCACTACAATCCCTAATAAAGAGTCCCTCCCCATCTTTCCTGTAGACACTGTTGGCCTTGTAGCCAAGTCTGAGCACAAATTGCCTGTGATGCTATCAAGAAGTGTTAAAGACAAATAATTATATACATATACAATGGAAGAGATCCTGTGGATAATTCTTTAAATTCACATTTTTTAGAGTTTCAAGGAAACATCTTCTGCTCTGGAAAGGCAAGGATACAAAATTAACCAGACTAATGACGTCAGCCCAATAACGACATGCAAAATGTTAGGAGTTCTTCCTCTCTACCTCTGTAGACTCACATCATATGCCAGGGTCCTCGGACAGAAACTTCTCCCCCAGTTGAGAATCCCTTGCACTACCGTAGATACTTATGTGATTGTTTTGTGATGTAATTGGGCTCTGGGTTGCAATGATGTTTGTTAGAGGTGATCTCTTTGGCATGCAGTAGCGAGTGTCTGGGGATATTCCAAAGTGTTGGTGTGGCCTGAAAAGGGATCCATTTACCAAGCAGTTCTGAAAGGGACTTATCAGGAAGGAACATCCTAAGCAATTAACATAGCTACTTCTCATTAAAATGTGCTGCTTGAATGAAACAAAAGAGTCCCTCAACGCCACTAGCAAGACAAAGTGATGCCCAGGTGCTAGTAGCATTGACTGCTCAGACCAAGCTCTTGATCAAAGCTCCAGCAGGCGTTCTGCAATTCTTTCTCCCAGCCATCCGCCCAAGTCCAGTGCCTGTGTGTTATTCCTGATTTGCCCATTGCGAAGCCAATGCCCAGAGCTCTTTCCCTGACTTTGCCTTCAAGAATGCTATGCCTAAATTCCCGACCTTCAATAAAATATCCTGGCTCCTTTCAGAACAACATCTAACTACATTGTTAAAACCCACCATCAAGTCAGGGTCTTGAAAGTTTTTAGATACATGATGCTGCAGAGACACCCACATTTGCACTGTTTCTTTTTTCTAGTGCCAACACAGAGAGATGGACTCTGGGAAAAGACCATTTCTGTTTGCTGTCTCCAAGAGTGGACAGAGCCAAAATTTCCTTGTGGGCGTGGCAGGTGCAGCTGCCCCCAGCAGACAAAACTCAAAGTAAAGAGGATGTGCTGGAGCAGTTTGGCTCCTGGGCCAGAGTAGTTTAATGCCTTGGCCATTCGGCTGCACCTCCTGGTGTTTAACTGGAGCCTCAGATTCTGTGCTCGTCTGTCATTTGTTGGGGCTGGTCCCCTCACCCTGTCAGTGACCACAGTGCACCCTTGACTGGGGTGTAACTGGGGTCCTGCCTAGGAGCCAGGGGAGTTGGTTCTTCCCAGAGCAGCAGGTCTGGCAGTTGTACCCTGCCCTTGGACACGCCACCCAAGGACACTTCCACAGATTGAGGCAGTCCCCGTGGATTGAGGGAGCCTTGCCCCCCCCTTTGGGTAAGTGGTGTCTTGGGCACTCTGGTGTGGGGGGCTTCCCCTTGAGCAGTGAGTGCGTGCTTGTTTTTGTTCGTCTTTCCTTAAGGTTTGGGAATTAGTTGTGTAGTAGTTAATTCCCCACAGGCACCCGGACTTGTATTTGGTCAGAGGGACTGCTGGGCAGCTTCGGTTGCAATAAAGCCCATTTGTGGATGGCAGCTGTGTGGGTGCCTCCGTGACAGTGGGTCTATGCCAAATGCCTACCTTAGAGAAATAGTGATTTTATTTTTTTTTCCATGTTTGTAGACTGCTTTGAGTTTCCTGAATGGAAACTGTTTCTTGGGAAGAAGAAAGGCATCCTTGGATGAATGTAATACACTGGGAATGGGCAAGCAAACCAGTCATCTGCCACTTACAGTGTGGCTTATAGCAAATGCTATCGCACCCAAGTTCAGCACAGGTGAAAGGAGAAGAATATGTGATTCGTCTCCAGTACATGTAAAGAAATGTATCATAGACCTCTATTACTCAACTAGCCCCCTTAACAGTGGCAGAAAACCAGGTATTTTAAAACATGATTCATCTCTTGTTTGGCTGACTACTCAAGGACAAGAGGAATTATCCTCTGGAAGTGCCTGTTGATTGCAAAGGGAGTTCAGGGTGACTGTCACAGATGGCTCAGTTTGTCTGATGAATCTCTCCTAAACTGCTTCATTACATGTGTACAGAGCCCAGCACAACAGGGCCCCAGTCAGAGCTAAATGATACTGTAATATCTATAATAATAAAGAGAAGCTGCTGCTGGGTGCAAGCTGTGTATTTGGCTTCCCTGAGTGGTAGTCTGGTATCTCAACTCTGGCTGTTCCTGTCTGCATTCCCCTTGTTTGCGACCAAAAGAGCCTTCACAGAAAGCTTGGGAGAACATGCAACATGAACTGCACACAAAATACGGACATGGTTTAGAGCCTGCATTGGACATGTTAATTAGGGATTTGCAGGACTTCTCTAGGGCAGGTGGGCACTGTCACACTCTCTTCAAAGTTTCTTGTTCACAGCAGACATCAGCAGAAAACATGTTCAGTTTTGGGCCACTCACTACAAGAAGGACATTGAGATGCTGGAGTGTGTTCAAAGAAGAGAAACAAAGCTGGTGAAAGGTCTAGAGCACAAGTCTTATGAGAAGTGGCTGAGGGAACTGGAGTTGTTTAGCCTGGAGAAAAGGAGGCTCAGGGCAGACCTTTTCACTCTTGACAGTGCCCTGAAAGGAGGCTGGAGCCAGGTGGGGGTTGATCTCTTCTGCCAAGGAAGAAGTGATAGGACAAGAGGAAACAGCCTCAAGTTGTGCCAGAGGAGGTTTAGGTCAGACAGAAGGGCTGTCAAGCCCTGGATCAGGCTTTCCAGGGCATTGGTGGTGTCCCCATCCCTGGCAGGGTTTAAAAGGCATGCAGGTATGGTGCTGAGTGGTATGGTTTAGTGGTGAACTTGGATGTGCTGGGCTGATGTTTGGACTCAAATGATTTTAGTCTTTTCCAACCTAAACAATTCTATAATCCCTTTGCTTCTGGATACAAGGATCTTATCCATGGATAACAAATAAGATGCAGTACTCATTGCTACCAAGGACCCAAGTTCTTTAGAACGGGGTGACTCTCTTCCCCTTGATTTTGAATGATAAAATGACTTTTTGATGGCTCTATCCTAAATCTTTGCATTGACTCAGTGGGGTGCATCTGTCTGTGGGGCCTCACCTGCAGGACATCAGTGTAAGGAGGAGCCATGAGCTAGCACTTGTACCCAGGCTGTACCAAAAGCAGGTACTGCCAGCTAACACCATGTGAACACCACTACTCCTCCAGGGGAGGAGAAGATGTAGACATTTGTCACTGGCTTCTGCCAGCTCCCTCCTTCCCATGTGAGCTTACTCCATGAATTGAGACAAGCCCCTTCTCTTTCTCTTGCTCATGCCTTTGAAAGTCCTCCTTGAACTACTGTTTATTTACAAGTAACTCTGCTGTTTAACTGCAGCACTGCCATTACCTCTCTGCTGTGCTCTGGGATTTGCTTCTTTTGCACCAGTTTATCTCCCTTCAGCTATTCCTCTACTCCCCCACTGTGATTCTTTCACTCGAGATCAGACCCGCACACTTTGGCTGGTGTGTGTGGTCTGGACTTTATTGAATCTCTCTGAACTTCTTATCACCGCTCCCAACACACTGCTTATAAATATGCATATGCTCAGTGACTGCTCACGAGCTATAAAGCAACACTACAGTGCCAGTCAGCAGCTGCTGCTGAGCTGGATTCCAGCCTTCATCTATAATTATACCCAGAGAAGGGCTGTGTCAGAACAATCCTCACTCACATACTAGGATGTTTCTGATTTTTCAGTCATAAAGAGGGATTATTTCACTCATCATTGCCAGCAACAGTATTTCAGGGTTAATATTACTCCCCTTACAAAAACAAGTAGCAAGGTGCCTGTTGCATCACAGCAATAATACCCCAAAATATAAACAATGCAGCAAGGGATGGGGCAGCTGCCTGCAATGAAATGAAATGATAAGCAATTGGCTGCAGTACTGCTGGGCTCAATCAGCTGTCAATAAGTCTGCTATCCCCCTAAATCACAAATAATAAGATCAGAAAACAAAAGAAAGCATTATTGACTCTACCTTTCATTTGTTAAGACTGGAGGATTCAAGATGAGGCTTGTATCCCTAGCTCAGTGTGCCTCCTCAAAACGTTGTTGGTCACTGACTATGGGAAATAATATGCTAGGAAAAGACACAGACAGTGCTATATCAGCTGCCTTGGGTGTCACAGTGTAAAGACCAGCTGTCCAAACAGCTGTCCAACTGGGAATTAGCATTGGGTCTAAGGGCAGGACAACAGACCTTGCATTTCTGGACTGAGACCTGGAGAGCTTCACTTCTGCTCTGTCATACCCTCAGTCAAATCACTTGCTTGTACTCTAGTTTGTTTTGCTTATTTGCTTTCTGTAAGAAAATGAGCAGAAGCTTCCCTCTATTTTTTTTTTTTTTTCAGTCAGACTCTAAGAGAAAACAGAAAATTTACAAGATTTAAGATTAAATAAAAGATCCAGCAAGACCAAAATTGTGGCTGTCCGGCAGATGACAGCCTTCTGTCCTGCCAGCTCTATTCTGCTCTCCTGCACAGGTGACTGCTTACTACCTCTGGAATCATAATCAGCAGAATTTTGGACCTCCAAAACCTCCTCTATATTCATCAGCTGTGATGAACATCTGACTTTGGATTCAGGTGTTTCTCTGTTGACCTAATCAGACAATCTACTTAAATACCTTCCAATCCAAAAGGATGTAGGAGAAGCATTTTGGCTTCAATAAACTAGTGTCTTTCTGCAAAACACAGTTTTGACAGCTGCAAAAGCTGATCAGGAGAGCATTGGCAAAATTGAATCCTCTCTTTCAGTGGGGAACAGTAAGGACTGGACTCAAATATTTTCCCATGGGGTGCTTACCTGTTTACTGACTACTGACCGAGTAGGCGTCCAAGGTCTGGCCTCTCTCTTTAGCAGATTTGTTGGCACACAGTAGTAGGCTCTTGCAGATCTATTAACTGTTTGCAGTAAGTGGTCTGAGTATGATCTTAAGTATAAAGCACATTAAATGCTGTTGGGGAACATGAGATCAGCCTATAGGGATAGTAAAGCTGGGTGTCTAGAAGCAGAATTCACAACATGGATAGAAGAGCCAAGGTCAGACTTATTCTGGTTGGATTGCTTTAGCTCAGTATCCATTTCAGGTCCGACTACAGAAAATTATATGATACCATTCATCTAGGAGTGATTTACACCCCTTTACAAATGACTGAGCTACAACCTTTGGTGACACACAAGAGCTGGAAATGACTCACAGTAATGAGTGAAATGATTGAGGTAAGTTCATGCTTAGTTTGACAGCAGGTCATCGGGTGCTTTATGGTGATCACAGCCCAAATTTGACTCAGCCCAGGTAGCCAGCTCTATTTACACTCTGAGTCAAACCCAGGTATGTAGTAAAACACAATAGCTTAAACCATCTTCAGGGTGTTTCAGTTGAGATGAACCTCACAAAACCATTCATGCCAGCCCAGCTGACAGATGGCAACTCAACAATTCATCTGATGACACCCCTCTACTATTGATTTTAATGACCAAGAGGCAAAGGGCACTATGTATTATTCCAGAACACTTCTCTTGGTGTCCTGTTCCTTTATGGATCCTTTTTCACTGAAATTCACCTTCAGGGATGCATTTCTGATATCATCATGTCAGTCTGTTTAATTTTTCTGGTACAGAGATGTTTAATTTTGCATTTGCTAATAAATAAGCAGAGACTAGACTTCCCAGCAATGCTGTATGGCATCATTTCAGTGTTTCTTCATCTTGTCTTTTGTTCCTTAAGATCTGGTTTACATTTCATTTAAGGTTTACCAAAGATTCACCCAGCTTCATGCTACCCACTGTCAGATGAATGTCTGCTTGGCCCCACCAAGCACTCCAGCTTTGCCTCACTGTACTTTGCTATTTCATCTACCCCTGATTGCCCTGCCAGATTTTTTTATAGTCAGTGCTTTGGTCCTATGTCTGAGGTCAGTGAGTATTTCATCCCTTCACATTAGAGCCTGTCTGGGTGATCCATTTTCCTTTTCAATCTTCTATAAATTTCAGGTGGCTTACTGTTCATTTTATCTTACTTACATATTAGCAGTTGAGTTTTACCAGTCAGATTTTCATCCACTTTCTGATCAAAGTGTACTTTTGCCCTGTGCATGGTGGTATTTCACTTGCTAAGGGGTTGCAGGAGAATGTGAACTGATTTCCCTCTCTATTTCTAGGAGGAAGATAGAGATCAATATACTGTTTAGAAACATTTTTGTATTCTACATAGACTGAAACAGCACTGATACTAAGGACTTACAAGTCTGTGTATTTCTGGACCAGAACAACAAAAGTACTTCCAGAGAGAAAAGTATATATTCTTTTTATCCTGAGCTTCAAAAAAAAAAAGCTATTTTGATTGGCTTCTCAGAGCCTAGTATATTCCAGGTAGGAGTTGCAGTGGTCATGAGCAGATTGCACTGGGAATTTGCATATGGCTAACAACGCATCATTCACTGTGTAAGGGCCTGTCACTTGGCCCCTGAAGAGCCATCACAGAGCCAGAGAGAGCTGTCGCTGCAGTGCTGCTAATGAGGAACAGTTTTTCTGCATGTTCTTACGTACTGAAGAGCATCTCTTGAAGAAGCATGCTCCTCAGCTCACAGTGTTCACCTCCACAGGGCAGATGCCTGTTGCTGACACAGGGAACCAGTGCATAGGGTCAAACCAAAACTGACCATGAGGTCTGCAGGGTGAATCTTGTTTCTCCAGGTACCACTAGTGAAGTACATCCATTTGTATCCCATCTGCAAATCTTTGTTTTGTTTTCAGGATAGAGAAGGGGAAGTAAGAATAAGTTTTATCATCATGTTTTCCCAAGTCCATCACCCACTGTAGGTACTTGGTGGGGTTGTGTGGAGATCTGGACCTCTGTTCCTGATGGATTTCTTTTCCAGAACAAAGTGGATAGGGTAACATGGACAATTTTATCAACTCCCCTCCAATGAGTCTTAAACCAGCTTTAAAAGGTTTACATGGCAGTCACAGCCATGATGGAACACAATCAGGGCAGTAGGAAGTTTCCAGATCTTTATGGTGCCACCATGCTGAATTAGAGCAGGGATAGATGTTTCTCTCCTTTCAGCTTCCTCCCCCTTCATCACTCCTTCCCTTTTCAAGAAAAGGGACATGATCTGTGATGGATCCTTGTCCCTGTTTCCTGTATCACCCTCTTCTCCTTGACCTATACACCACTCACTGTTCACCTGAGGTCATAGTCCTCATCTACCATCCCAGCCTCTGACCCTCATTAACTCAAGCATTCACATCAGCACAATTATTTGTGTTTCATCTCTTCTCTCAGCCTGCATCTTCAAAAAATAAAGAGCTAGGGAAGAAAAAAAGAGTTTTAAAATGGGGATTGCTCACTGTGTGGGCTGAGGTCTGTTATCTCACACATCCAACATTAGTTTACTGCTTAATGAGGTACCTAATGAAGAATAAGTTAATTTTTAACTCTTCAAGTTTCTCTGATTTTTTTCCCCCTTTTCTTTCACTTTTTTCTTGAACATAAATGCAGCAATGGATATATGAAATACAGAGAAAAAGGTCACTTGTGTGCAGTCCCTTTAGTCTGAGGAGAGTTAATGTTACAATAAATACTAAAGACTCCCTCTGCCATCCATGCAGAGAGACCAGCAGCATTCTCGTCCTCAGCTGGGTCTTCCATGACAGTGGGGTTGAACTGCTCTTTCACTGTACATCCCTCTCACCACTGATGATGGAGGAATGGTTTCAGAGGAGGCCACAAAGATGATCAGAGGGTTGGAACACCTCTCCTAGGAAGACAGGCTGAGAGAGTTGGGATTGTTCAGTCCAGAGAAATGAAGGCTCTGGAGAGACCTTGTTGTGGCCTTCCAGTATCTGAAGGAGATCTACAAGAAAGCTGGGAAGGGACTTTCTACAAGTAGCATAGTGATAGGAAAAGGGATAATGGCTTCAGACTGGAAGAGGGTAGATTTAGATTAGAAATTAGGACAAAGTTTGTCACTATGAGGGTGATGAGACACTGGAACAGGTAGCCCAGGGAAATTGTGGATGCTTCATCACAGGATGTGTTCACAACAGGATGTGTTCAAAACTGGGTTGGATGGTTTAGTAAGAGATGTCCCTGCCTGTGGTAGGTGGGTTGGGACTAGATGATCTTGAAGGTACCTTCCAACCCTAACCATCCTATCATTCTATGATTTCTGCAGATCAGACAGTGAATTTATAGGTTAAAGAAATAACGTATGGTAGATAGTTGGAAATTAGATGAACTTGGTCCCACAAATATGGACTATTAGCCCCAGGCTATCATTAAAATAAATAAATAATAAAGAAACAAACCATGAGACAGCACAGATATTCCTGTTGATAGCACTACATTTTTAAATAGGCAATACCTTCATACACAACAAGTCTATTTTCTAGGCTTTCACACACTAAAGCAATATATAGCACCTAAGCAAAAATTGTCCAGGAGGATGTTACACTTGATGGCTCAGGACAGTATTTTATCTCCCAGGGTACCTGTTGCAGCCTCTGAAGAAGGCAGATCCCAGCTCCAGCTTGCCATGGCACCTCTTCTGGTCCTACATTTCTGACTTACCCAGGAGAAATAACATGAGTCAGTAGAAAACATTGCTTTCAAAAAAAGCATTTCTAAATGCAAATTTAGACCTCTCTCAAGTTTCTCCCTGCTGGGAAAAGCAGTCAGATCTCACTTCTCCCCTTCTCTCCAGTACAAAGCCCTGGGCATTTCTCTCACCTCTTCAAAGGGGGTGAATGAGAGTTCAGGAAAGGGGATGGAGGTAAGATTTTCCCTGTCACAGTTTTATTTAAGAACTGCCAATGCTTCTTTCTTATTGACAGGAAAATACATAACTGGCAACAATGACGTCTTGGAGGAGTGAGTCAGGTCTTTTCTCACCCTAGGTCTGCCTTTGTTGCATTTTCCTTTGCATTCCCAGCTTCTCCCTCCTTTGCTTCGGGTTTGTTGCATGAAGTGATGGGGTTGCACTTGTTTTTTCTCTGCTCCTTATAGTATCACTGATGGAAAGTAGGAATGAGCTTCATATTTTTTTCTCAACTTTTCCTGTAAAAAGTATGAAACTATTGAGTTTCAGCTCCATTCTAATGTCCAGACTTACCTTTCTTTCCTGGTTCATGTCTACAGCTCTACCCTGATGGAGGGTTGGAGTCTCTAGACTGTGCTTGACAGCAACAGGTTTATTCTCTGTGGCCGAAGAATCACACAGAACAGAGACATGAGCTTCAGACAAGGTGTCTTGATCATGAAAACTCCCAGAGAATGAATAAAATAAGTGTTTTCATCTTTGTGAACCTCAGAGCATTTTGGGAAGATCAAAGTATCCTTTTCCCTCCTTCCCTTCCTCCCTCCCTCCCTCCCTCCCTCCTTCTCTGAAGTGATGACTTTTTTTATCTTCTTTTAATTTGAGAGGAAACTAAGGCACTGATTAGTTAAAGAATGAGATAACAGGTATTTGTCTAAAAAGCCAAGCTCAACTTAGACATAAATATTCAAGAATCTTTTTCTAAAAAAGGCTTGCTTAACTTGCCTATGAGCTTGAAATGTCTTGTTACTTAGGTTCTGGTATTTACAGTTCATTATTCACCTAATTCTGAGCTACTGAGAGCTGAAAGTACCAACCAATTACATAGGACCCAGATGAAATGGTCTTGTAATGCCAATAAGTTTGAATTTCAGGAGGCATTTGAGCCTTCTGAGGGATGGCACTGAGGAACAGCAGTGACTGCACAGTCATATCTCTTGTGACCAGCTGATAAAATAAAACAAATAAATTGCTTTCCTTTTTTTTTCTTTTCCTAAGATGTTTACTTTCATAGAAATTGAACTGCTTCATGGAAAAAATCTTTTCCAGGATCATTTCTAGAGGAAGGGAGTTCAAAACAACAAAGTTTAGTTTCAAATTGAAATGCTTGTTTTATTTATCTTTGTTGCAAAAGAAAAAATGAAAACAAAATGTTACTTCTGAGTGAAAGGCTTCTTTTTCCTCTTGTGGCACTAAAAAATCACAACCTAAGTTAGCCTTAATACACACAGCAACCAGAACAGCTCTGTAAAAATGCTTGCCTAATTAAGAAGGAAGGCTTCAAATGAGCTAGAGTCGTGAGTTCATCTGTTTGGGAACAGACAGTCCCAGTGCCATGGTATCAAGTAAGAAGTCTGAGGGAGAGGTCTGTGCCTTGCTGCCCTGGGAGCTGCTGGAGTGTCTGACACACACTGGTATGATGACAACTCTTCCCTTTCTCCTTTTTCCATGTATTTTTAGTGGCCACTGCAGAGTGACCTTCATGTAAAAAAAGAGATTGTCAGATAGGTGATCAAGGAGCCAGGCAGACCTGGGGGCTGGTTTGTACACATGTGTAAGTGGGTAATGTGGGACCCTGGGCCCCAGGTGAGATGATCGTGTGATTCCATATCCTCAGATCCAATCTTCTCACTGAAATTACATTTCCTGGTTGAAGATGTGAAAAGGTGTGAAAAGGTGAATGTGATGCTGTATCACTGTATCAGAAGAGAATGATATAAAGAACAAATATTTTACAATGAGGGTGGTGCAACACTAGCCCAGGTTGCCCAGAATAGTAGTAGAAGCCCTATCCCTGGAAATATTCAAGGTCAGTTTGGACAGGTCTCTGAGTTGAAGATGTCTCTGCTCAGTGCAGGGGTGTTGACTAGATGACCAACTCAAACCATTCTGTGATTCTGTGGATATTGTAGAGAGTACAAAGCTTTCATATTTGTGTAAACTGAGAGCTTGTTGGGAACGTCACAAACCAGACCATTCACCTTCACTCAGGCAAGATGGGTGCAATGTGAAATGCATGCAGGGTAAGCCTTCAAGAACTGTCAGAGCTAAGAGGAGCTTCTTTTAATAGAAAAGACTAGAAAAGCCTGGCTTGAACTGAGAGCTGTGTAGGAGTATGTCTGGTCTACAATCTCTTCCTCTAGACAAGCAGCAGGGAGGAGGAAGAATTATTTTAGCTGCAAGATGAAGCTGGAATCAGGACAAAGAGCTAAAAACTCATCTTGAATGAATGTTGGCTGGAAATGCAAACACTTCTGAGCATCAAAGCTGAAAGAGGTTTTGGAAAAAAAGACTCATTTTAAAAGACCTTTAAGATCATCTCATCCAACATTGTCCCAAAACACCCAGCAGGTTTGGGGTAATGTATGATTCGCTTGTGATCAGGACTATGAAAAAGCCACAGAGCTCAAGATGCAGAAGACTTTATATAGTCATACATCTGTCTGAGAAAGACACGTAAGCCGAATCTCTCTGGAAATGCACTAGAGGAATCCTTGAGAATTTGGGAATTCTTTCTTTCATTGTTCCTGCTCTTTCTTTTCATTTACTCTGTGTCCCGTTCCACAATGACATGAATCCTCCCCCAGACTTGGCTGCATTTCAGTGGTGGGTGGGTATCTGTGAAGGTTAAAAATTTCCTTTGCAAATTGTCCTGGAGACATGAAGATACAAATAGGGGTTTATTTGCAGTATATAAAGTTTTGAAGTCCACAGTTTCCCCATTCACAAGCTCACCTATGTTTAAAGGAAACAAATATTGCAGAAGTGTTTTCACCATTTCTTATTAAGAAATTTATAAAGTTGCTTTTTATTTATTTATTTTTAAATGTAATATAAGTCCATTTATAAATTTTAAGGCTGCTATTAACAATGACAGCAATACAAACCTCTTATTTTTTTAAGGTCTGGGTAAACATTTCAGGCTGCTCAGAAGCACTGCGAGTATGTCTCTTTGGGGAGTATCAATATAAATCTCAGCACAATCTCTAATCTAACTAGCAAGCTTAAACAAATTCTGCAGACTTAGTGGTTTTAAAGTTCCTCCAAGGAAGATAACCGTAAAAGTGACTTTCATTTAAGGTGACTTGTCTGCATGCGGGTCCTACTTCACCCCAAAGAACAAGTCTAATCTGGGGAAGGTGGAGATGGTTAAAACACCGGCCTGTCTCCACCAGTGAATTGGCTTTTCAATCACGGTGCTTACAGAGGGACAATAAGTCTTCTGCAATTCATCAGGTTGGTTGGTTAAGCCTCTGCAGAGCTAAAAACGTAAAACCTGGACAGGTAAAAGATAGGGTGGAAGGAGCGAGAGTCACTCATTGTGTGAAAAAAACTGAGTAATTTGGTTGTTACTGTCTTCTGTGTGACATCCACCACTGTTACTAAAAAAAATGTTTTCTAGGAGCGGAAGAAAATTTATATTCCTAAATCTACTTGCTGCTTACTGAGGGAAAAACAAAACAAAACAGTTATGGATAGGGTCCCTCATCACCTAAAGCTTCACATTCCTCATCATGAAATAGGGGAAGGAAAAGGGCAAAGAGACGCTTTGTTCATTCTAGTAAGGGTGTACATTTGAGAGGTGCATGAGTAAGTCTTACAATGTGGTATAAAATATCAAGTGCAACGAGGTCCTTTGTTATCATACATGCAGCAGAAAGTCATATTATGTTCTGTATTTGCAAACCAGAAACAGCAACTTGACCAAACTCTCTAGAAAATGTCTGCTTTTGCACAATACTGTCATGAGGGAACCTGCCTCATGACTCGAAAGCACTGCTGCAAGAAATATTAAACATTCAGGGTTAGAAAATACCTTTTTTCATCAAATCAAAGTTTTCATACAAACAGTTTATATCTGGCAGAACTCTTCAAGTTTTAATTAAAAACAGGAAAACCAAAGAATGTTTGTTTGTTTTGTTTGTTTTGTGTTTTGTTTGTTTGTTTGTGGGGTTTTTTGTTTGTTTGTTTTTAGTTTTGTTTTATTTTATTTTACTTTATTCTATGTAAAGAAATACCAAAGTGTAATTGAGTTCCTCCCAATTAAAATTCATTCAGCTTTTCTCTTTTTTTTTTCCTTTTAATTCTGAATCCTTTAGATATGGGAAACCTCCAGAAATATAAGCTGGATTTGCATATTCCTTCTTTTGTGTTATTTGTAAAAAATGAAACCTATCCGACAAGCATTAAAAGCAACAAATTACTAAATGAAAAAAAAAACAGTGCTCTTTCCACTGTCTATAAAACTAAATCCCTGGGTTATAGAATGGAAATCTGTGAATTCATTCCCTGTAAATATAAGTAGAGGACATTGAACATAAAAAGGAAGACTCAGATATAATCCACCATATGCGCAATGACAGGTCTCCCTGGTGAAACCATCCATGCTAAGCAAAGCCATCTTCAACTGTAGTTTACCATAAACCTAATGACACCCTAACATATGTTAAAATGCTCTGTAATATAATGCAGCATATATACAGAGACATTCTGAATCACCAGAACACCAGATTTTGCAAAATACTATTCTGTCTGCAGATTAATGTATTAATTCTGTAATAACAAGCGCAGTAGAAATGCATAATGTTTCTATAAAGATAAGAGCACGGCTATGAATGTCAAATCATGACCTGTGCTGTGTTTCTCCAGTGTACCAATTGGTAATTTGACAAAATTTATGGAAGAAAGATGAATTCAGAGATCCTGACACTTTTTAAAGAGATGTCTTATCTTTGACAAGGTTGTAATATATAAATTACATGGAGGCTTTAAATATTTATTGCACCAACATGCAAACACACATGCAGACACACAGGACAGAACACATGTACATAGCACAAGATTTCTAACCTTCCAAAGTTACAGTTGGGGAGATTCCTGAATTCACACAGATTCAGACTCTCATAGAATCATAGAATATTTTGTGTGGAAAGGACCTTTCAAGGTCTTCTAGTCCAATCACCCTGCACTGAGCAGAACTAACACCAAGACAAGCTCATGTATGATATTGTAACAGACGCTACAGGAAAGACCAAAAACTATATGGAAAATGGTCACAACATTTGTTTATTTTTCTTTTAGAACATTACAATATTTCTGCAGAACAGGCACCTTTTTCAGATGAAATGTATAAACTTGAGGGTTTTAGTAGAAGACCGAAAAATGTCAAGTGATGGTTTGGGATTGGGGTGAAGGGGAAGGAGGGCTCTTTGTTTTGTTTACTGAAAAAAAGACAAATCCCCTGAAAGGAGACATTTCTCGTAGAAATATCACTTCTTCAAAAGCAGCAAAAGAAGACATTTTTTTCTGAGATAAATATTGAGATCAGCCTGAAACTCAGTTTCAAATGCAAGTGCAGGACCTGCCATTATTATCATGGGGTTTTCAGCCCTGTCTGGTTAATTAGTGCTAGTGTGTAAGATGAGATGAGGATACATTATGATATAAAACATTGCCACAAAATAAACTACATTCCAGTCCAGAACAATGGAATACAACACACTACAACACCATTGTATGCAATGCACTTTGTTATGATGCAGTATGAAATGGCATATTAATATATGGTATAATACAGGATACAGTCATGGAATCATAGAATTTTAGATCATCGACTCTAACTGTAAACCTAAGAGTGCCACATCTGACACTAAATCATGTCACTAAGTGTCACATCTACACATCTTTGAAACCCCTCCAGGGATGGGGACTCCACCACTGTCCTGGGCAGCCTGGGACAGGCCTTGACAAAGCTTTTAAGGAAGAAATTTTTCCTGATGTCCAACCTAAACTTCCCTTGACCCAATTTGAAGCCATTTACTCTTGTCCTATCACTTGTTACTCAGGAGAATTGACCAGCTCCCACCTGGCTTCAACCTCCTGTAAGGGAGTTGTCAAGAGCAAGAAGGTTTCCCCTGGGCCTCCTTTTCTCCAGGCTCAACAAGCCCAGGTCCTTCAGCCACTCCTCTCAAGACCTGTTCTCTAGACCCTTCGCCATCTTTGTTGACCATCTTTGGACACACTCCATCACCTCCTGATCATATGGAAAATGATTTAGATGCCTCCATGTTCCATAAGGTCTGAAAATACAAAGGATATGCAGAAAATCTGACTTGGTGCATTTGTGCAGGATGACATGGCAGAGGGAAAGGTGTGTGAAAAATATAGCAGAAGTTGTGAGGGAAAGGAGGTCTTGCAAGGACTGGAATGGGTTTCTTTTCTGTCTCCTAATTAGGACTTGAAAAATCTCTACATGTTAATGAAGAGAAGTCATGTTGAAATATCACTTATACACACTATGATTTAAGACATTATCTTTCTGGTGAAAATTATTGTGGAATATTAATGTGAAGTGTCTGAAAATCACAATGGAAGAGAGATCCTCTCATTGAAACTGAAGAGTAAGAAGGAGTTTCCTAAATAGTGATTCAAAATGTGTTGAATACTTAAAAAGGCTACAAAGAGAAAAACTAAGGAAGGAACAATTGGAAGTGAGTGATTATAGAATCATACAGTTGTCAGGGTTGGAAGTGACCTTAAAGATCATCTAGTTCCAACCCCTCTGACAATGGCAGGGACACCTCCCACTAAAGCAGGTTGCTCAGAGCCCCATCTAACCTGGTTTTAAAAACTTCCAAGGATGGGGCCTCCACAACCTCTCAGGGCAACCTGTTCCAGTGTCTCACCACCCTCTGGTGAAGAACTTCTTCCTAATGTCTAACCTGAATTGACCTCTCTAGTTTTAATCCATTCCCTCCAGTCCTATCACTGCCTGACAGCCTAAAAAGTCCCTCCCCATCTTTCTTGTAGGCCCCCTTAAGATACTGGAAGGCCACAATAACATCTCCCCAGAGCCTTCTCTTCTCCAGACTGAACAGGTAGTACAAACCATCATTGCAGGAAACATAATTCCAGGAAACTTCAGAGCATCTGCTGCACTAGCAACATAGTCATATTTTCTTTGGTGGTTGTTGTTGTTTTTTTGCTTTCATGTGGAAAAAGGATCAATTAATTTAATTTAGACCTTAGTGTGGTTGGCTTTGACCCCTTAAATGCTTCTCTCCATCTTCTGAAAGTATAGTTTTGTTGTCTGATAGGATGTCCCTCAAACATGTTGTATTTATGTGTATATATGTGTATATCAGGCTTAGTGGGTTTGTAGTGGGAAGGAGTCACTCCAAAATGCTCTTGGGCTAACCAGAATCCATGTTTTGGACCACATATTCGGTTTGACTAGGATTATTTTACCTGCTCCTGAGCTGGGTGCCAAGAATCAAGCTAGAGTTTGACAGAGATTTCAGGACTAGTGCCCCAGACTTTTCATTTTATGTTATCAAAGGCTATTCAAAGAATCTGAATTCCTTTGAATGCACAGCTCACACTATCTAAAAGTTATCTGCAGGTGAAATACAAATTTCCAGTCCTGTAACAAGTCTACTGCAGGCTATGCTAATTGCTCACCCACTGCCACTTGCAGGTCAAAACCTCACAAAAATCCTTGCTGATAAATATGTGAAGGAGAGTGCTCATATGTGTGAGGCTTAATGAAAGAGGAGTTGATAAAACAAGTCTTTTGCTAAAACAAATGGAAGAATCCAGACCATGGGTCTGTGGGGGATGGCCCAGGAAATGAAAAAGGCTTTGCATACAAGAATAGGAGATAAGTTTGAAAGTTATCAACATGCTTTCATCAGGAAGTCTAATAAAACACACAGATTGATTGTTGGAAAGGGTGGGAAGTGTTTAGTGTGGAAAGAGTAACATCACATCCTACACAGGTGGATCTGGGTGGACCTAGGTGCAACTAACCATGTCTCAGGAAAAGGCCTGGAATAACAGAACTCAGGAAGTCTGCTCTGTCTCTGTGAATCGTATTATCAATTTCTATCTTTGATTTCCCCAAGGTTTTGCTTACTCTCAGTCTTCCAAAATGCTTTACCATGCTGTGCCCCTATGAAAGCCAGGAGATTTAATTTCTTCCTTCCCAGTGAAGAGCTGATAGGTGCAGAAGGTTGTACTGACACATTCCTCAAGGCCCATTTTCCTCACAAAACTAGGGAGGTTACTATTTTTTTTTTTTTTACCCAGAGGCTCTGGATTATGCATTTTCGCCTTTGGCTGTCATTCCTTCAGGCAGAGGACTCCAGTCTGTAGTCACTGGAAGCATGCAGAGAACATGTGAAATCAGACCAATACAAGGGTATAACAGAGCAAAAACGCTGTCTATTTTGAGGTCTCCCAGCCTAAGAAATCAATAATACCTGGAAAATAGTAAGATGGCTCCCTTAAATTAACAAAGGGTGGGTGCTTTTTGGAGATAGAATATTTTATGTCAGCTTGTCCACCATCAGAGAATGTAATTTCCTGTATTCTGAGTTTATTCCCAAGAACAATTTAACCTGGGTTCCTCAGCTTGTATGCACATCTATTCGTAGCCTTCTGTTCCACTTTGAACTCTACTGGGAGAAATCTGTGCCAGTGTTGAACGCACCATGGCAACTTCCTACTTTGGGAATTTATTTAAATGATTTATAATGGTTTGATAGTACTAAACACATTGCTCTTGTCCCACAAAACAAGAGAGACATCTGCAAGCAGGTGGGATTCCCTGTTTACTGTAGCATTTATTAGCTGGCACACTTCCTAGACTGTCTATATCTAATTCTGGCTGTTCTGCTTCAACTCGCTGGCATAAAACAGAGACGTCCATAAAGCATCAAGCCACTGAGAGAAAAATAGAAGTTTATTTCCTGTAAGCAGTCACTCTTGTGCGTGCATCTTTGGGCCCTCTGCGTGCTCTGAAAGCAACCAAACGCATGCAGATTTGGTAAACTAAGACATCTTGAGGTACAGCAGTTACTGTGGTTGTATGTTTTATGCTGCTGTGCAAACAATCAGAATTGCCACTTGGTGACAGCACCCCAACAGTGTCAGTGACACATAAAAAAGAGCAAAGGGAGCTGGGATCACTAAAAATAGCAGTCTCTTGTAAATGCCTAGTTTCTTTGTAGGAAGTCTCTGAAGGTATCATCCTTATTAGTCCTTTGTGCAAAAGAGCTAGTTGGATATTTTTGTTTACTTTGATAGACCAATGAAGGAGTAAAAAGAAAACAGAGTAAGAATGCTGCTGCTTGTTTTGACAGAAGGCATGGTTAGAGACATGCAGCAATTTGAGAGCATAATAAATAGATGTTTCTTTGGGCAAGCTGTGTCCTATTACCTGTTGTGTGAATTACTCTCGGATGTGGTTTCTAGTTGTCAAAATAAAGTACTGTTAGCTTTCAAAAAGCATGACCTTTCTTCCATGTATTTAGAAGATGCTACAGTAATGAAATTAGAGGAGGTAGTTCTTTGAATGCTGTTTGTACTCACTGAGACTGATCTAGCCTATGAACATCTATGTATAATGTCAACATAGGGAGGTGCACATAGCACAAATGCTGGCCTGTGGTAGTCCATCCTGTTTCATTCTGGGATGTTTTGTCCTGTGACAGCTTGATGGGACAAACTTGAGGTATGGTTTTGGGAACAGCACAGGCTAAGGACTATGTCCCGTAGATGTCCTGGATGTAGTCACCTTCTTTTGGGAGGAGCAGTGTTTGGGAATACACATATGAGCTGAGCTGAGCAGTGCCCTTAGAGGCTGAGAGAGAATCTTGTGAGATACAACCTTGTGTTCAGAAGTACAGGTAGTCTCACAGATCACAGAATGTTAGGGGTTGGAAGGGACCTCTGGAGATCATCTAGTCCAACCTCCCTGCCAGAGCATGGTCACCTAGAGCAGGCTGCACATGATCATGTGAAGGTAGGTTTGGAATGCCTGCAGAGATGGAGATTCTACCACCTCTCTGGGCAGCCTGTTCCAGTGCTCTGCCACCCTCAAAGCAAAGAAGTTCCTTCTCATATTTAGATGGAACTTGCTATGTCCAAGTTTGTGTCCACTACCTCTTGTCCTATCTCCTCCTTTCCATATGTTTGTCCTCCCTATGTACAGTTCTCCAGTTGGTGATTTGGTTATTTAACATGAGCAGGATATGACCTTTATTCCACCAGTTAAAAGATTGGTCTTCAGTCATTATTGCTTGTCTGAGCTTGTCTGAGCTCTTAAAAATCTGAGACAGAAACAGAAGAGATGAAGGAAGGGAAGGGAAGGGAAGGGAAGGGAAGGGAAGGGAAGGGAAGGGAAGGGAAGGGAAGGGAAGGGAAGGGAA
>JANIJG010001986.1:71965-116291 GCA_024611175.1 Megaceryle torquata | reverse complement strand
AGTTAATGGTTTGCTGCATTTTCTGTTTCCTGACTGCTTTTATGGAACTTAGAAATGTTTGCCATCATACAAGATAATTAAAATGTCTCCACCCTTATCTCAATGACAATATAGTTCACCAAATAGCATGTTTTGCGGTCTCCGTGTCCTGTCACGGGGACTGGTTGTGAGACATTCTGATGTGGTCACATCTGTGCTAGGAAGTAAAAGGAGGCCCCTAACTTATTTCAGAAAGGCTACTGCTGTCCCATAGTAGTGATCTATTGCTACTGCAAGGGAAGTCTATTTAAACCCAGACAACAAAGACTTTGTACTTAAATCCTTCAAGCAGCACATTTTACCACCTGACATTTCAAGAGAGGTTTATTCTTGAGTTGACTCAAGCCAGGTGCCAGTCAGCCAGAGACTGCGTGCATTAACTGTTATTATAATGGCTTCCCTATATTTATTCTTTAAGTAACTTCTACTGCAGTCCTCTCTCCTCGTCTTTGTCCTTGTTGGCTGAAGAGTTTTATTGTCATTGAGAGGATTTGTTAGAAAAACAGGTAGAATAGGTAGTGGGTGAGTTTGGTCCCGGCAGCCTCTGATCACAACAGGGCTGTGGGCTAGAGCTTCATCTAAGCTGTCACTGCTGGTGGCAACCTGGCACGTCTTACCCAGCAAGTAGTGGTAAGGGCAACTAAAGGCTTTTGAGCAGTGTGCAGGAAGATTGGGTGACCTTTCCTGTGCATCTCCTCTGTGCATGCGCTTCTTGGGCTTCCAAAGGGCATTATTCGAAAGAGGAAAATGGAAACGGTCACTTCCATCTTGTGTGAACATTACTTGTGTTTATCGCTGCTTTATTGTGTGACGCATTGCGGGCAGGAAGTTAAGTTTATAATCTCTCTTCTGTCGTTTCCATAGGTATTTAAATTGCTTAAGTTAAGAGTCCTAGACCAGGTTCTAGGCAGTCCTGCAGAAAATCCTGGGTCTTATTACCAGTTCTTTAAAACTGGGAAGATTAGTTTTTTGTGGGAACCAGTTATGGCCTCACGCATTATCCGAGGTCAGTAAAATGACTCTAGACAGAGAAACGTTATCGTGTGCGAAAAATACCACAGTAACCAACAGATTATTTCCCACTTTACTGTATTTAAGTATTTCAGACACTGCCAAGCAGACGAGAAAGTCCAGGAAAGTTGTATGGAAGATGTATTAATACAAATTCAACTCTTTTTAATTTGAAACGACTGGATGGGTATTGTTTGCCTATCAAGAGGAAAAATGCCAAGTGGTGAGAGGATAAGGCAGGGAGCTGAAACGGAGTTCTGTCTTTCTGCTGCTGACATCATGTATTGCCCTCTGGAGGCCGACGATTTGATTTTTGTTATTAGTTTTGTTTTGTTTTGTTTTCAGTACTTCACTTTTCCTGTCTGTGTTGTGGGAAGAATATGAAGAATAGCCTTTTAATACCCTTTTCTACCTTTACGTGGGCATTAGCTGTGAAACGCTCTAACGCGATTTCGCACTAGGTTGAAATGTGTATGACATGGATACCACAAACAGTGCGCTTAAGAAAGCCAGTGCAAAATTCAGAATTTCATCTGCAGTCAAATGTATTTGCAGGGGTTTGGGGTTTTTTTCCTTACTTTTCAGATCTTGGTTAAATTTCTTTGTGTTTGTTGCTGCCACTGTTTTATGGGTTTCTAAGAGAGAAGCCACTTTTTCAGTGAAGTGAGAGATCTCTTTTGAGATTTCTGCTGTGTTGTCTGTGACCTATAGATACTGTTTTTCTTTTGGTTCAAAATACAAGCAAATGTTTCCTTTCAAAGCATCTATTCTTTGTTTTGTCTAGATAAAGTTCAATTTAGAAATGCCACTTGTAGAATGAGTCCTACTTGGGAATTCAAGGGATTTTGTTGTTGTTGTTTG
The DNA here is from genome assembly GCA_024611175.1 of Megaceryle torquata. NCBI lineage: Eukaryota > Metazoa > Chordata > Aves > Coraciiformes > Cerylidae > Megaceryle > Megaceryle torquata. The sequence continues at coordinate 114,380 of JANIJG010001986.1, read as the reverse complement.
GTTTTTTAGGTTTTTTTGGGGGTTTTTGTTGAGTCACGCTAAGCTTAAAGACTGGAACTAGAACTAATACCATTAGAGCTATGCGATAGAACAGCGAGCCTTTGATTAACCTGTTGTTTTCGTGAAAAATCTCTGCTTATTGCACTACTGAGACATTAACTTAGTTTCGAAAGGGGAGGCTGGGAATAAAAACAATATCCAGCCGGTTGACAAAATCTTTCTGAACAGACTGCCCCTGCAGCAGGCTGGAATTAGTTATGTTTCTTTAAAGATAAAAATATAGAAAAGTCTGGGTTGGAAGGGATCTCTGACAGACCTCTGCTGAGAGCAGGGACATTCTCAACTAGAGCATTCCTGTTCTCTCCTGTGGACTGGGTGCACAACTATACTGTGCTTTTCCAGGATGCATCTTAGATGAGGAAATCCAGCCTGGCTTTCTGGTTCACAGAAGGGGTTTACTAGCCAACAAAATCATGACTCACTAATTGACACGATCATTGTAAACCACAGAGTTCTGTTTTCAACAATATATATGTAGATACTTAACTTTCTGCCTGAGCAGAAATATTTTTCTGTGGAGGAGAAAGCCTTTTTGGAGGTACTGTAGTTAAAAATCTGAATAGGCAGAATGACTGCTGCTGATTCCAAAGCTGATGAAGACTTAGTCTTTCAGGAGTCTGAGAGTGTCAAGTGTTTTGAGGCTTGCACTGCTCGCTTCGTTTGTCACGCAGACAGTGCGTACCACAGAGGTCTCTTGATACTGAATTGTTAATTTATTTTTTAATTTTTTTTTTCAGGCACAAGTTATAGTACCATGCACTCCTGCAGGTAATTTAGAAATGGTGAGGTATGGGGAAACAAGACTCAGTTCATGTTGTGTTAGAAGATGAAGTTTCAGGATCACTGCTTTTCAGTTACTAATGAGAATTGACCTTAAAAGAGGGAGGAATGGTCGCTCTTTCAGTCCAAAACAAATTCAGACCCTCAGTTGCTAATGGTAGCTACTGGATTGTACAGTGCCTGGTACAGGAAGGGACTGCACACTTTGTGTTCTTGCAGGGTTCCACCCTTAACATCTCTATCACAGAATCATTTTGGTTGGAAGAGATCTTTAAGATCATCAGGTCCATCCATTAACCACTCCCAGGTCACCTCTAAGCCACGTTCCTCAACAGCACATCTACATGCCTTTAAAATCCCTCCAGGGATGGCGATTTCACCACATCCCTTGGCAGCCTGTTCCAGGGCTTTGCAACCCTTTCTGTGACAAAATTTTTCATAATATCCAACCTAAACTTCCCCTGGTACAACTTGAGGCCATTTCCTCTTGTCCAATCTTATGGAGACAGAACAGTGAAACCAATTAAAATGGTACAACAAATAGAGTCTACTGCCTCGAAATGAATAAAAGTTCCCCTATCCATTATACCAGCAATTTAGGTAGGTAGAGTGCAGGTAGTGTTGCAAAAGTATCAAGGCATACGGCCCTGCTTTTGGTTAGATATAAAAAAACCAAACAAACAAAACACCAAAACAAGTAAGTCTATGAGAGCTTTCAAATCAAAAGCATCCAGTCAGTGTAATTTCTGTATCCTACCCAGAAGCCTAGACACTACTGCATTTTTCTCTTTTCCACAAAGTTCTCTGTGAATTGCTGACCACCTGCCCTCCCCTCTGGTGGGCTGGGGGGTGATGAATATTCCAGTGAGAGACAGTAAATTCAAAGAACACCCTGAGGCTCTGGAACTTGAGCTCTGGCCTTCTCCTTGCAATATGTGGTCCTGTGCAAAAGGGAAAGCTGTTGGATAAACCATCCCTGAAACTAGAACACAGAAGTGGGTGCATATTTCATGACAGACTGTTTTAACTTTTCAGGCAGTCGCCTCTTTTCTGGCCAGCAGCTACTATTAATTATTTATCCCAACACTTATTTATACACTAAAAGCTAAATGCAATCCTTTCAGTGGAGGCCTGGCAGAGTGCGGGTTGAAAGAAGTAGCTGTGGCTAGTCCTTCAGGAGGGTACATTTCATGCACAGTCCTGCTTGGGGAAGAGCCCATTCACATTGTTCTGTCTGCTGTGTGTCTGATGATCATATGCACGTGTGGGAGATTAAACCCCAGCCATTAGTAAAGCTGGTGTACAGACTTTAAATGGCTGGCTGCATTCTACTGTCAGGTTTGGAGCTGTGCTATGGAGTACCTTGTCTTATGAGTTTCCTTCCTCCCCCAAAACATGCTATGTGATGTGAAGAAGCATGGCAAAGAGACTTCCCTAGGTTGTGGAAAGCAAACTGGAGATTCAGATTCAGCAGGCTTTCTCTTGGCCGAGCTATGTAAGCCAAGTACAAATCTTATTTCCTCAGCTTCCCAGGAAGAAGAGGGGACACCCTGCTTTTTCTTTTTTTTTTTTTTTTTCCTCCTCTCTTTTCTCATGAAAGCAGCCCACCCTGTCCTGGCTTCTACTGTGTTTTCTCTGGATCTGCAAAACTCATCTTTACAGGAGAGGAAGGAGGATTAATGTGCTCCACTTGCCTGGGCTTGGGGAAAGCAGTTGTGACCTTTCCTGCAGGCAGAGGGAAGGTAACAGGTTTAAGTACTTCTCTGCTCCTTTCAGAATTGAGTTTAAATCATCTCATCATGATACTTCTGGTGCCAATGTGTTTTCTTCTTCAAATACTGACCTGGTGTCTATGCTGTTGTGCTGTTGCCGTGTGATTCTGGTGGCATTACTGTTTAGATAAAATATTATTAGTTTTCTATAGCAACTGTTAATTTCAGAAGAATCTGTGATCTCATTATAATGATTGCTGTCAGTAGATGCAATAGATGTTTTGGACTGACCTGTATGGTTTTCATTTTCTTCCAGCACCTAATAATTACTTTTCTTATAGCTCAAAGAATTTCTCTAATTTAAATGTTGCTATAGAGGGGAAAACAGAATCTCTGTTTGTACCAATACTCTTTTGGGTGGCTTACACTTCATGAGGGGCAATTGCTTTAACATTCCAATAAGAGTAGTAGGCTTGTTGCTGCAATATGAACATTCTTCAGCCTTTCTCAAAACGTGACAGGATGCTAACTTAATGCTCCAAGCAATTTCCAGCACAGAAACCCTCTTTCTCACATAGCCCAACCTCTCAACCTGCTCTAACGGTCCTCAGCTGCATCCCAGGCCCAAGAACAAGGGATCAGCTAAACTACCACCCTTACATTGTACTCCTTGATCCTTGCAAATGGCCTCAAACTCAGGCTCCCCTCACCTTAAACTGTGGAGACCCCTTGGCTCTCCTTAAGCTCACTGCCCTGTGCCTGAAATGACTCCGCAGGCTGGGGAAATTGCAGCTTTTCACACAATTTTGCATCATTCTTTCCTTCAGCCACCCAGGCCCCAGAGTGAAATGCTTTGCTGCTCTTAGCCCAGGGTTTGCTTTCTTCAGAAAAGGCCATTTTGCAGGTATGGGAAACAATTTCTTGGATGCATCTAAGAAGCTGAAGCATTATGAAAGCTTTGCAGAGCAAACACTTGATGGAAGCAAACAGTGTAGACCTGCAGCTGAAGCTCAGCCAGCCCTATGGTCACAGGGACAGTCAAATGGAAGCCATTTGTGGGTTAAATCAGACAGAAATGTGCTTTTTTTTTTTTGGTAAGAGAGCATACTAACCTTTCCCTTATTGCTTGTAGAAAAATAAAACGAGGGAAAAAAAAATCTTTTTTCTGATGACACGTGGCTAAATATAACTTTGAATCTAACTGAAAACTCATAGTCACAACTACTAGAACCTCATCAGCATTTTCTTTGATCAGTATTGCCCTGGCCTTGCAATAGGTGGCCATGTTTCCCTTAAAGTATCTCATTATACTTCTGAGAATTCCTGTACTGTTAGCCTTCAAACACCCCCACCCCCCAAAAACCCACAGAGCCGACAACAAGAACCTCTTCTATTAGCATATTTTTCTCTCAGTCATACTGAGTGATAGCTGAAGTCTAGAGAAGCTCGTGATTCCCTGCATGCCGCCGCATCAGCCAAGTTTGATCAGTGCCATTGCAAAGAGCAATATAGCAGATAAAACAGCATCTGAGCAGCCATAAAGTTCTAATAGGACTTCCAGAACTTTATGGTGTGACAGGGTGTTCAGACTGCAGTGGGAGTATATATGGAGACATACACGTGTGTGGGTGTAAGTGTTCGTCCGCTCAGGCATTCTGCTCCGTGCTTAAATCTAACCCTTTGGATTTGATTTACTCCAATGAAATACAGGTTAGAAGAGCATTTCTTCAGCCTCACAGAAACACAGTGTTGCCAACAAGACATTGAGATACTCCTCCTTTCACTTCTGAGGCTTTCAGGCATTAGGCATTTATTATGAATCAAAAAAATTGGCCACGTTTGGAGAAAATGTCACAAAAACTAATACACAATCATAAATTTCTGCACAGAGCAATGCCATTAGGAACATCTACTCTGAGCAGATCATGTTATTTGAATTTATAAGATTCAGAAGAAAGCTGGAAGCCCCAAATTTCCTTGGTGAAATGCAACTCGGCATTCTACTACTTCCCCCCCCCCCCCCCTTCTTTAGAGCAGCATTTCAGAAAGCAAGTCAGACAGAACAGTGTGGCTGATGGTAAAATGTGCATGAGGAAAGTACAGAGACATGATGGGGCAAGACAGGGAAGCACCTGGCAACATCCCCAACTATTTAAACTTTATGAACAAGGAGATTCTGCTATTCACCCCAAGCTGAACATCTCCTAGCAGGAGGATCACAGTGAAAAAATACTGAAGAAATGGAGTAAAAATGACTTAATTCTCTCTTTATCTTTTGCTCTGAAAACATTCAGAGGTAAAAAAGGCAGAAGAACCTGCTACAGGGGGTAGGCCAGATTCTGCAGCATTTATTCACAGGGAGGGAGGTTTTGATCAATGTGATTAAGAGCTGCAGAAGTTAGTAAAAAAAAAAGGTACATTCCCTGGGGAAAAGAGAACTTAATGACTGTGGTTTCTGTATGTATGTGAGGTTACATTAGGGCAGTGCTTGGAGGAAGAGACTTATTCACCTCTAAACATTTTTCCTTTGAGTGTTTATTCCCAGCAGCAATGACTTGGAGCCGGTGTGTCAGCTGCAAGATACAAATGCTGGGCTGCCGCTGTGCTCTGACTCTGTAGCTGTCTGAAGAGCAGACGCTGATTTCCTCAGTCTACCCATTACTACCTGAAACAATCCTTGCTTCCACACTATGACCGATCGTGCTGTTTTAAAAAGAAATGTTGCTGACAGATGTTGCTCAGATATCAAACTGCTGGAAGAGAGCAGATCTGCAGGTCTTGGCTTCCCTGCAGGACCATTACTCTTACTTTCCATAGTGCATGTTTACTGTATATGCCCGGAAAGCTTTCACACTGTCCTTTTAATATGCTAGTTTTGTTGCTTAACTTTGGTAGCTGGTAGCAAATAAAAGCAAAGTATATGGTGTAGCCTAAATACAACCTTAAGTGCAACCTTATACTCCACCCCCCCTTCCCCTCCCCAAATTCCCATGCTCTTAACTTCTGTGGTCGTTCATTTCTATTTAGGCAGACAGCTGTTTCCCCTCGGAGGGCACGCATCTGTTTACATCGAGGGCACTTGCATGCAAACATGGCAGAGACTATCTCAAACTTTCAAATAATCCTTTGAATGCCAAGCTCCGGGCAGCTTTCTGAAGTACTTACTGTACATACTTAGGCTCTAGGCAAACAATTTACCACACTGTGTGAATATTTATACCTGCTCAGGAACCGCTGTCTCTGAATACAGGCACCATCTATATAGTCATAGGAAAATATACCCTGTCGTATAGGTTAACGCAGCACTAGGTGCAGAGGCTGAACAATAGCTTACCTAGAGAAGAATTTCTCTTCCTAGTGTGCAGGAAAGAGACAGCTGCTATTCAAATCTCTTCACATGGTTCCAGGTAAACTAGGGAGAGTTTTCAACTGATAGCAGCTGTCTGAGCGGCATCCCGGGAAGGCTCCTCTTGCTCCAGCCCCAGTCACTGAACTCTACCGGCACGGTCACATCTCATTTATACACAGACTGTCCTTTTCAAAACAAGCAGCCAGCTGGAATGATTCAAGCCTCTCTTCGGCACACTGTTAAAAATGCAGCTTCCTTCTTGGACATGGGGATTACACGGGGGAGCAACCAGGCTACAGCAAAAAGGCTGCAAGAACTATTTAATCACCCGAATACCAGCTGCTCCCGTTACTAGTGCCGGTGCTGCCGCCGTGCCTCCTGTTTGCTGTAGTCAGCCTCCCTCTCCCTCATATCTATAAGAGTATCGAGGCGGCTTTGCAGGGTGGTGATTGGCAGAAGGAACCAATTCCTCCAGCTAATCAACCCCCAGACTTTCAAGGACTTGGAGCTGCTCTGATGTCATTCCAACTGAGGGGGGATGCTTCACGAGAGGAGAACGCGGAGATAGAGGCTAATTCGGAGATGAGCTGCATTCCTCTCCCAATGCTGTGATTGATTAGATGCTCAGGGAGGATTTGCATAATCTGTCATTGTGCAATTGGACCACCTCCCCTCGTCCCTGCCTGCCTGCCCAAAATGCAGGCAGAAAAATGCCACTTTCAGCTTCTGAGTTTACACCTGGAGTCTGGAATGGAAGACCTGGGGAAAAGTTGAAAGAGTCATTTTTCTGGCAGGAGAGTGCTTGAGCTCCCAGCCCCCTCCACCATCCCCACATGCTAAAAGAACCTCAAGAAAATCACTATGCTAGAAGACTCTCTGGTTCCTACTCTTCTTAGGTCACTGATAAGATCACCTGGCACAACAAAAGCTGGATTTTAAGGCATAACCAAAATTGAGCAGAGGTCACCCTGCGAGATGGTTACAAACGATCTCCCTGACAGCACCTCTGGGTGCACACTGGCAGATGCATGGTGCCGGTATTTTCCTACTGCATGCAACACAAATTCCACCTGTTTGTTGCATAATTTCATATTAAAATCCTTTATCTCATCCAGCTAGAGATGAAAACTACTTCCATAGCCAAGAAACATGACGTTATGCAACTTTAAATTATATTATAGAGGAAAACCTAAATGCTTTCTATAGAGAAAAAAAAAAAAAAAAAAAGATTTTATACCAATCTAATTATCAATTTCTGCCAGCTTGACACCTTTCACTCCAAGCCCTTTCCTTGTACGATACACCTTGGAATTGAAATTCAGCCAATTCCATGCAGCAAATGTGAGGAGAAAATAGTTTTGTTCAAGGAGACTGGAACAAACCCATTCTGAGATGATGAATGATGCTGTAAACTCAGATTTGAATCATGGGAGGGTCAGTTCAACCTTTCGTGTTTCCAAAATAGTGTAAATAAATGGTGTTCCATACAGTTTACCATTTACATCCTTCAGCTGGGACCTTCTCTAGGAAGAGCTATTTGCTCTCTGTGAGTATCCGAATTTCAAAGACAGTAGGTATTCCTAACTGGGGACTAATTTATTCCTTCTGGCTAAATTAGAAACTGAGGGGAAAATTAAAATTCAAAGTTACGTCTGAGTCATTTCCTGCAATTTCTAATTACAAAGCACCCACTGGGGGTCTTTTTTAGAAGATGCCTTGCACCTATGGCTGGCTCTGGATTTGGGATTTGTTTTCCAAAGACTGTTGAGAAAGTTGGGGGGGGGGGGGGAAAGGATGTTCTTGCTGCAAGTGACTGCTAGAGAGCGCTTCCTTGCATGCATGTCAGAACTGAAGTCAGGCTTTAAACTAAAACCTCCACATCAAGTCAGAGGGTCTTTTCCCAACGTACGGAAGACTTCTAGTGCGATGGGACAAAAAATGTCAGAGCTTCCTATGGCTAATCCGATGGTGCAAAAAGATAAACTCTTTCCTATACTTGACTCCTAGCTGTGCCTCGAGCGCTGGAGCAATCCCTGTGAGCGGAAGGCTTTGTCTCTGGGCTGGAAGCATGCTGCCGGATGGCTCTCGACTGCTGCCAGATGTGGTGGGAGCTGCCATCCGCCCCTTTGAAGCTGCTGCTGCAGATGCTCCCAGGGCGGGTTGGCAGCCAAGCGGTTATGCATACCATCAACAGCGTGTTTTAATTCAGATGCTAAAGTCACACTTTGAACTTAAATCCTTGGCTTAAGAGTGTGCCGGGCTAGAGGAATTCAACATGAAGCGTGGCTGTTGATTCACGCTGCCTCAGTATCTGTTTGCTTTGTTAGTGATGCGATGCATTTTAAGTGGAGGATCAGGAGACTTATATGCTAGGGTCTGTTCATATTAGAAAGGGGTGGAAAGCAGTTGGCAGAATTCCTCCAACTCTATGTACTAAAGAAGTGCCCCACCCCTTGGGAAAAAGGCAGTACAGTTTAAATTTTCACTTCTCTCTCCTTTGGGTTGTGGCAAGAATCGAACTCTTCTTACTCAGATGCCAGTGCATTTGTATTACCTAGAATGTCCTTCCACTCATGATATTATTCTCCCTAAAAGTTCTGCTTTAGGGAAAAATGCGCAAGAATGAAAATAGGACAGCAAGATACAGAAATGAAGTATGGATGGAGAGGAAGGGCAAAATAAGGGAAATTCTAGTAATAAGCCACCATATAAATGCGGTACCACATTTAGGCTGAAGTCCTTGCCATGGGATGTGTGTTTGGGGCGGATCTTCTGGATGTTATCTGCAGCACAGATTTTGCGTTAGCTGGTGGCAGTTCAGTCTTAGTTCATCCTTGCGTGATTTATTTTCCCCCTGTATAGGTAAGTGAGCATAACTGCCCAGTTCTTCAGTCTCCATAGATCATAGCCTATAGGTGCGACCTATCAGTACTTTGTTTTGGCTTTATAACTGTGGGTTTGGTTGTTGTTGTTTTGTTTTCATTGTGTGTATTTGGTGTTTTTTACTTCAAACTCCCTAGAGAAAGTAAGCGTTGCTTTGTTCTGTCCAAATTTTCTTGGAGCTTCCACACATTGCAAGACAGACAGTCACTTTTCTAAACCTCATGCTTTGGCATAGACCCTCTGCTCAGCAATGTGTAAGTTAGCAAGACTTTGAATCAGATTTCTTTTTTTAAAGGAGTATTTGCATTTACACTAAAGACAACTGCTGAAAACACAGCATCAACCTTCTACTATTTGATGCTTAAATCCAGACTCAGATGCTCATGGGTAGCCACTCTAGATACTATACTATCGCTAGAATGCCTGCACAGGTATTTGCAAGGTATTTATCTTTTTATGGCACGCTCTGAGGTATTCTACATATTTCCTGCCCTTAAGCGTAATTAAGCATTAATTGCCCTTAAGCATAATTCCTGCCCTTCTGTGCTTAGAAACGTGATACGGAGCAAGCAAATGCTTATTACACGCTCTCTCCCTCGATCACTCTTCCAGACTATTTGAAAACTTTGAAATATTTGGAGGGATATTGTACTGTTGTTGCGTTGAACTTCTGTTTTCTCTGACTGCCTCTGGTTTCCTCTCCTGTTACTATGGTCCTCTGCCAGCACATTCACAGGCACCTCCCTACTCCTCTCAAAAGCTACCTTGCAGCATGTAGGCCACACTTCGAAGTGAAGTTGCCTACCATGCGTAGAACTGTTTTGTGCAGCTAAAGACCCTTTAAGGTCTTTGTTGAAAGAAAGATAGATGAGATTTGACACTGAAGTTTTTAGTGAGTTTAAAAGAACAGAATGTGGTTGTTGCTGTGAAAGGACCAGCTTTTCCTTGAGCCGTGGAGACTTCTTGTGAACTTCCCTGTAATTAAACAACAGCGTGTCTTTTATGAAGCACACAGAGCAGTTCCTCAGCTTGTGTAAATTGTCAAAACATCCATTGATTTCAGAGGAACTGTGACAACTTAGAAGAGTTATAGATTAGTCTCTAATTCTCTAGCAGCTCCTGGAGATATGCAGAACTTAATTACACACATCAAAAGTGCAAGAAACATAAAGGCGTAGCACAATGTACTTTTTTGTAGAGTACTCCAACATATATTTCATTAAGAGAAATCTGGGGGGTTTTGATGTCTCAGTACGATGTTAGGGCTTTTTAAAATCTGAATATTTTGGCTCTGACTCAAAATGTGTTAGAGGGTTGATATACTCAGAAATGTAGGGATGAAATATAGATACACTGGGAGCCGAGTTTCATGCATCACAACTCAGTTAAGATGTTCTTGTCTTCTGCTGAAAGTGCTTGCCTTGTCACGGGTTATTCTTATTTCCCAGATGACAATGGAGAATATGCTGCTAGTAGTCCACTTAGGCATGAAGCACTGGCTTGAAACAACATCAACAGCAAAAATGATGCAAGGTCCTACAAGCAAAATAATAATAATAAAGAAGGCAGAAATTAGGAACTAGATTCCCTGACTGCTGATTTTCTCCAGCTACACAATTTCTGTTCAGCTTCTATTATCCTTCTCGTTTTATGGTTGGACACACTTCGGCAAATGATGAAGGCAAATCAGGGCATACCAGTTCTTTAATGACCTTTATCTTTAAACTTTTCTTCCTTTGTAAAATAACTTTTATATCTTGGCGTGATTTTGTTCCTGCAAGGCTTTGGATGTATTCATTTCCTAGAGTGTGTCGCTATAAACTAATGTTGAAATATCTGTTAAGCCAACACACAAGTTCGTTAACATCTAGCATTAGAGCTGCTCCACATCTCTCTAATTGCATTACTATTTTACGCCCTAAGTGCTTACTCAACTATAAAAATATAAACTCAGGTCTTTTAAGTACTGCTATCAAAATACTGTCGAAGCAAAAAATGAGTTCTGCTTAATCCACAGTCTGATCTGTGTCACCACTTCCTCGGTCACCAGCTCACTGTGACACTCGAGGGTTCATGTTGAGTGTGAGAGAAGCATGTCTTTGGGTATCCATAAAGGCTTTTTGGATCTTGCCCACAATTTTCCTCATGGAATCCTTCCCGGCTTCAGCTTTGGCCTGAACTTGTCAGGAAGCTCCTGGGAAATAAACGAGGGTTGGAGTGCAGCTTAGAGATGAGCTTTTTCCCAGGCCCCGCTTTAATGTAGCAGAAGAGACTGAAGCACCAGGGAAGGCTGATGTTCTGCTCAGCTCCCCTGTGACGTGTGTTTGCACCTCTAATGCCTCAGCAGTGTACGGGAGCTGTCTCTCCTTTGGTCTGTTTTCATGAGCACTGTTCCTGTGACCTCCCTGCTGATAAGCTAGTCAGTCTACTTGGGAATCTTCACAAAAACTAGCCTAAAAGCGGGTCTGGTTCACCTGGCTGCCTTGTTTAGAAAAGCTCGCTGCTACCTTTGCTGCATTGCAAACAGTCACAAATGTGGATGTTTGTTTATCTAGAAGCTGTGGTAGCGCTCCCCTTTCCCCTTTCTGCGGAAGTATAAAGAATCATTTACTGTATCTCTTTCTCATGCGTGACTCACAAAGGTTATCCTTCATCAGAGATCGTGGTATAGTTGCTCTCATCCCCAGGACTGCAGCCAGCAGAAGTTCTGTCGTATCCTGTTAGGTGTCAGCTGCGGTGCTGGTCTCCAGTGCCTGCTCACAACCTGAGTTAAGGCAGGGGAGGTGACTTTAATGGGTGACACATTTTGGGAAAAAGCGAACTGTGGAAGGAAACCAGAATGCGCTCGAAGGAAAGGTCTGCAACTCGGCTGTTGGGAAATAATATTTATCTTCTCCTCACCTCTCCACTTGTCTTTTTAGGAGGAATTATTTAGCAAATTATGGTATTATTTGGGGAAGGAAAGAGGTAACTCATTCTTGCTGCTCTATCACAACACTTGGCACAATGAGAAAAATCATGTCTGTATAATACCAACATTCAGCTGTCTTATGCTGCATAGCTGAGCTTTGGTGGCTTTCGAAGTAAAGAGAGAGGGGGTTGTTCATACTGCAGTATGTTGTTTTCCTGAGGGATAAATCAGCAAATCAGTACTTCTGATACATTCTTTGAGGATCCAGTGGTTGACAGCTCACACGAGAGAGCAAGCAGTATAAATAGTCAAGTTGTAGTAGGCCTGGTAATACACCTAGAGGAAGATGGCTTCTAATAAAGAGGAATCAAACCAACTGTTGGAAGAGCTGTTATTATCACAAAGAACTTAATCCATAAAGTGATAGCATACAAATCTTAAACCTGAGCATTTCTTCCTTGAGTATTAAAAAATAAGAAGTTGCAAATTTTTATTTCATGTTTTAAGTGATTTTTTTTTTTTTTTTTTTTTTTTTTTTTTTTTTTTTTTTTGAGCTACTCAAGCTGTGGAATGATTCATAAAGTAGCTTAATTAGACCATAGCTCCAGTGGGAGTCCCCTTTAACATGCCTACAGAGGCTCTTCAAATACTCTCATCCACTTCTGAATAAAGGGTGAAACCAGGAATGATATTTTCAAAGGAGAAACTACAAAGAACATTTATCTTTCTCTTTTTACTTTCCTGTCCTTGCGATCTAGATCTCGGGCTTCCATTACATTCTAAGGATGACTTTTTTTCTAGGTTAGCTCTCACAAGCCTAGCTTTTTATATAGCCTAATTTAAAACTTAAACTCCTCCAAGTGAAACATCCATTACTGAAGCACTGTCAAAGTGATATTCTAGTATTATCTTATAAATGGATCCTGTTGTACAGAGTGGTTTGTTTCACCTCTTAGCAGATTTCTTTTATTTCAGATGATCCCATTATCGTTTGTTTTCTGCTTCATCTCATCCTATAGGAGGAGACTACTTCTGCTCATGTTCAAGCTAGCATGGGAAATCCAGATGTTGAACGAAGCTTTTGTAAGTCAGCTTCTGTGCTCTTCTGTGCCCTTCTCCTTTGCAAATTGTCACTGTTCTGAGGCAGGTCCATGCTACTAGGAGCGACTTAGTCCTCTCTCTTTTAAGGAAATTGATTTCCTCCTAGTGATTATTGGATACATGAGCATTCTGCACCTGAAAGATCTCCAGAATGTGTTGTAGAGCCTTTTGTTTTAAGGAATTGGGTTTGTCTTTAGGTGTGCAAACGTGTTTGTCTCCGTACGATGTGTACCTTTGTCAGCTTCAGAGGGATTAATTCTGTAAATAAAATAAGTAGTCTGGGTCCAATGTTTTTATCTTACAATAAGCACTAGCTGTTCATTATGGGAATAGAAGACTTGTAGTATCAGAACTGTTACAACTATGCCAGGATTTGGGCATCCTCTCTGGTCTGGCAAAAGCTCCAGCTTATGCTGGTACGCATTTGGAGCACTCTCTTCATTTCTCTCGTGGACCACAACCTGCTGCTGTGTGCTGAACTGCACAGTTTTACAAAAGCTGCCCCGACCCACGGAACGTGACACACCGCGCTGAAATGGGGAGATGGAAGTATTCCCTCCGAGGTCTAGTTTCACACTGATGTAACTAGGCTGTGTCTCAATATTAACCCAACACTCCCCCCAGCGCGGGCTCAACAAAAAGGAGGCGAATGCACTTTCAGAAATTGCAGTCTGACAAAGGAAATCAAGATCGCGATTTTATATTTACATTGTGCTTTCCTTAGCATTGTGAAATCTCTCTGCAATGTCTGTAAGGAGAAGAGAGTTAATAAGCTGAAGAAAAGCTTTTAATGTCTAACTGCTATTGATTCACTTTTCTCGAGGTAGGAATTACGGACTTGCAGCACTGCTCGCTCGGCGCAGGGAAAATCAGGAGGGCAGCAGAAGGAAATTTTTTTTGTGGACACAGTACAGTTCTGTGTGAACTCTGTTCTTCAGACAGTCACCTTTGGGTTCAGATTCCTCTTAAAAATACATTTTTCTCATGGAAAGAAAGTAAAGGGACTTAACTAAAATGACCAAAGAAAAACATGGAGCAATCAAGAGTGAGAGCACTCCACGTGAGAAAGCCCTCGATACTTAACTATTATACTTCTTTATCATCATTTCTTCTCTTCTTCTGCCACTCATGCCTCACAGTTTACATTTGAAAGCATCTCTTTCTATCTAAAGTGATGTTTTGTAGTCGACTCTGTGCTCTCTGAAGACTTCTGGGCACTTTAGAAACAGTATTCAAAGCGTTGGCTGCCTGTTTATATCACTGAGGCGACTACTGGATTGGGTATGTTTTGGTTTAAAGTGTTGTGCTTTTGCTTTTGGTTTTCAAACATGGCAGAAAGGCATACCCACTTTGAGCAGTGACTCTATGAACTGAAGTTATCATATAAAGGCTGAACACCAGTAATGGATACATTTGTTACAATATGAAATGTCGGCTTGAAAGAAACAGATTAAACAACGAGAGGGTGATATTTTCCTGATGGCGTAAAGCTTTTATGCTAAAAAGAAAAGCCTTTTAAGAAAGGAGATATTATACTGAACAAAGTAGTAATATGACAAAAGAACAGCAGCACGCTTACTTCCAATCTGTTATATCTTGTGCTCCCATAGAGGGCAATATTGTATAAAAGATAGGTTTAGGCCATGTATTAGGAATCTCCCAATTCATCTGTGTTAATACACTTGAAGGAAAATGGCTGTTACAAAAATTTGATGCTGCATTTCCCTTCAGTCGGCCTATGACTAATACACGTAATAATGCACACCAAACCCCATAACAGAGCCTCATTAAAGGTGAAGGAAATTAATTTTGTAGATTACCCAATTGTAGGTTGTAATGGAAAAACCATTACGTTTTGGCTAAAAATTTTCTGTGCAGCAACTGATTTGCAGTAAGGGCTCGCTCTTATTAAAGTTGGTTGAACAAAGCCATAAGAAAAAGGACTCAGGTTTGCGTTGTCAGCCCCAGATAGGATTCGTAGAGCGATGTGTCTTAGGTATAGTGAAATCATCTGGATTTCTGTCTCGTGTCTGGTATATTTTTCCTCTGGAATGCATGGGTGAACTTATCATAATGTTTTAATTTACTTTTGTGCTTCTCTGATTTTGATGTGTTGTCAGCACAAGCCCCCAGACTTGAATCTTCTCAGCCTTCTGGGTCATTGAAGCATGGAAAGATCCATGCCTCTATAAAATAATCTCCTATATTAAATTCCTCTCCCATCTTTATTTACCTGCTTTACAGACACTACTGTACAGTTGTCTTGCACTAAGTTGTTCACGTTGTCTATGCTGGACATAAGTGGGGGTATGGTGGCCTAAGTTCATATATAGGGATTGGAGAGAGGTGAGCTCCCCTGAATGGGAGCCTCATAGTTATATGTTATTGAGTAGAAATTACTACGTATCCCCGGTGTTTCAGGAGATATTGTTTGAGGCGGTGACAATAAAATTCATAAAAATTCAAAATCTTTCATGAATGTCCTTAAAGATTCAGTTGGGATTCAGGAAGGGACTCTGATTAAGTCTCAAGAGGTGAGATGTTCCCAGGCTTCAACTGAAATCAGAACGGTTGATGTATTGATGAAGGCTTCCTGAATTAAACAGTAATAATTATTGCTCTGACTAGTACACTGTTTACCTTCAAACATCCATTAAAAATTAAGTTTGTTTAATGAGAAATAGTTGCTGCAGACTTAGGAGATCTATTCTTTCAATTCCTGGCACTTGGCTGATTTTAGGCAAAAAATGAGCTGTATTCTTTGGAATGCATGTGGGTCACTTAGGACCAGAGTTCTGGTTTCTTACTCATGTTAGCCCTTTGAGGAGTAAAACCACTGACTAACACCTGAGGTGACGATAGCTTGCCTAAAAAAGGTCCTTTGATCATCGGGATAGAAAAGCCTGTTGGAGTTTGCTGGGTTGCTTCCCCATCTCTGCTCACCAGCTGAGCTCACCGTATGTGTGTGTGTTTGGCTGGGGGGGAGTAGGGAAGGTGGTCCCTTGGCTCTTGACTTGGCATGATGCAGCTGAGCTGCAAGATGGGAAATGCACGCTGTGGTCCTAGTGTGGATGTGCCCATAAAGCACCCTTCCAGGAAAAGATGCTTCCTGGATGTAAAGACAGGTATCAGGATTTGGGACTACAGCAGATCACGTTAGCTAAGTGTGAAAAAATGGGTCTATTCTCCCCTGTATCGTCTCTCCTAGGTTGCGTAAGTACAGCGATGGTTACATGCCCGTTTTTAACCTCTATTCCAGTAATGGTACTAACGAGAGTCCCCCCTGTAAATGCTGTACTCCACCCTGAAGCTCAGCCAGCGAGGCTCGAGTCTGTGGCACTCTTGTTTCACTGTTTACCAACCCAAGTGGTCTATAGAGGCTTGCAGTAGTTTCTCATTGCTGTCATCTCAGAAATCTTCAGAGTAGGAAAGAAAAGCAACCAACAGGGACAGATACAGAAGTAGTTCTTCTGCCCATTGCATATGTTTCCCTGCCCCTATAGGGATGCGAAGCCTCTTTCCATCTGCCAAAGAACCACAGCAAAACAAAAGGGAACAGAAAGTGTATTTTAGACATGCCCACGCTATGGTACGATCTTACTGGATGCCATAGCTGATTGAGAATGGACAGAAGGTGCAGACAGAATGCAGAATATTGTGTAGAGGTAGAGCTCATCAGGGACATTGTGGCCTTCAAGCAGGGCACTCCATGCCAAGTCACGACAGAGGGGCACTGTCAGGGACGAGCAGTCTACCGACAAATACAGAGAGAGCAGCAAGTCTGGTGTAACTTGCACCAAAAAAGGGACAAAAAAAATCTCATAACTAGATCAAGGAAAAGATTTAAGGGGGACTCTATGCAATAAATACTAATGGTATTTAGTGCCATTAGCATTAACAGATAGGAGAACACAGATTCTAAGTTGTCTGCCATAGAAATCTACTCATAATAAAGCAAGCGTATTCCTTCTCTTGTGTTTTTTTCCTTAGTCTTATTTCTTTTTTTTTTTTAATTATTTCTTTATTTTCACACAACTACTCTAAACTCCAAAACCTCTTCTTCCATAATGAGAAATGCCAAGATGAATCCTGTTCCCAGTAGTGGGCTTGGAAACAATCAGCAGTGAAGAAGAAATTAAAAAAAAAAAAAAAAAAAGTCTTTGTTCAGGATTTTAATCTGGGCTATCAAAAATTTTGGCATATATATGCATGTTACCATTTTTTTTTCTGAAATAAATTTTCTGACCAGATCTTGTGTCTGAAGCCTGGTCCCCACCTGGGGGTCCAGATGCAGTTGCAGGGGCTCTCCCCTCGCTGCCGTGGAAGTCTGTGCTGGCAGCCAGTGCCTCCTCTCTGGAGCCATTTGCCTCATTTTCTACCCTCCACTACTTCAGGGGGAAGGAGTGGGAAAGATCAGGTTGTGGCTGTACTAATCAGGCTCCAGAAATAGGTAGATTTCTCTAGCTGATGTCACGGTGTGAGGTCATAGGCTGGACTTGATGATCTTGGAGGTCTATTCCAGCCTCAGTAATACTGTGATTCTGTGATTCAACCAAAGAGGCGAAATATGGGAAACTTGCGGTTAATGTAAGGGTCTGTGCTCTGGAAGTGACAATTCCCAGCTCATAACTAATTTGGTGTTTGGTAGATTGTGATTTTCTGCACTCCTGTGGAGTTCTTGTCTCATTAATTTGTACATTCAGTGATTATTTGGAAGTGAATTAATGACACCTTGTTTTGCATTTGTATCCATCAATCTATAGTATCCTTCTTGAATATAATATAGCAGTGGAGTATTTCTGTACAATCCCAGCTTGGAGTTGAGTATTTGTATGTTCTCCATAGACTTGTTGTTTACCACTGGTGAAAGAATTTCCACATTTTCAACTTTTATAAGTATCTTAGGGGAAGTGTTTCTAAACACCCCTCTATAGCAGGAATTACAAGAATACATACATTCAATCAAAAATTACATTTGAAAAAGGGAACTCCAGAGAAATTATCTGAGGCTTTCTAGAATGGCATGTTTTTACGGTCTACAGACTACTGAAAGGGAGGATGAGGAAGAAGGAAGCTTAATATTTACACTGCAAGTATAATTTCTGTTCTATTTAGGGCTAAATTCAGGCTTGACATTTCAAATGTAGTGTCACTAATGGGATTGCATCCAACGGCACTGGATTCAACCACGGTGATGACAGACATACACATAACTGTTCAGCAGCGGGTAGCTCTAGCATTTAGTCATGGGAGACAAAAAGAACTGAGACCTTCCTGATGGACAAAATTTCTCCCTTTCCTTTCACCCCCTCTTTAATCCAGATTTGCTAAGTGAGATAAGATGCCAAAGGGGTCTGCTGGGTTTTTTTCTCTCTCGCATTCTGTCTTAATGGACGCTAGTCAGCCTTTCCCTTCCTGCTGTAGGCTGGGCTATAGTCACTTTCTGATCCTCTTTCCTTTCTCCCACCTGCAAGTGTTGTCTGGAAAATTTAATATCTATGAAAAAATCCCAAAGACTATATAAATACTTGAAAGAGTTGGTTTTTCGGGTTTTTTTGGTTTTTTTTTGATAGAATGCAGATTTTGGTAATCTCCAGCTGATCAAAGCATACGTTTTTCCAAGAGAGATTTAATTTTAAAGCTAACTAAGTCAGTCTTCTAATAGGAAACTTCAGCTTTAGCTACAGAACAAGCTACCGGCTTTATCTAATACACTTGTGAAAAAATATGAACACTTCACATGTTTTAACAGTGTATTATTAAAAAATCGATAATTCTCCAGCACTGTTGTTCTTTCTGTTGTTATTTTACTGCTAATAAGTCATCACTAATGGCATTCCAACTCAAAACTTACATGCAAAATGAAGATGCGTCAATAGCATGTACCGAAAAATGATCTAAGTCATAAATAAGAGCATTAATTATGACAGTGGATCTACCTGCCATTAGGTACAAAGGCGGTGGGGAGTAAATATATTAGTGTTTTCTTCAGAGCTCTGCCCTGCATATCTGTCACCAATTTACATAACCTCTGAGCTTTGGATAATCCCACTGTAACATGGACACGAGAATTTTAGGTCTGTTGTAAAGCTCCATAATTTTTTAGAGCTTTTCACAGCTTGTGCAAGTGTGAAGCATTACAGCACTAGTTCTGCAACAACTGAAATGCTGCCAACAGAACTGTAGCTGGAAGAGGAAAACTGAAAGAGCAGTTGGGTTAGTAATGGGAAGATACATAAAGTGTGGTCTAAAAATTTAGTCATGCAGAAGATTCAGTGAAGTTATAAGTTGGGGGTGGGGGGTTGAAGTCATATCAGATTTCTGCTTTGCAGTGATAGGGTAAAAATCTTGTTAAGAACTCATTTTGACTTGCTTTTAATGGAAGAAGTGGAGAGGAAGTGTAATGCTTTTAATTATGGCATAAGAATAGGGAATTCTTTTCATTCTTCACAAGTTTGGAAGTGAAAACGCTTCTGGGGCCATTGCAATAGCTCTCTGTCCTGCCTCGTGGCCCTGCCAGAAGTAGAAAACCACCTCTTCTCCTGCCCTTGCAGCTCTGGCCCTGCTGCACAGGGGACATGGGGGTATGATCGCCCGGAGGGAATCTGAGCACCCTTTGCTCTAACTGGGACCTTGCAGGCAGTAGGAAAATCACTCAGGATCAAGTACAGCAAGCTGTCAGCTCTTCAACCTCTCATCCAGCATGTTGGGGGCTGGAAGCCCTCCAGGTCATAGACAAGTGAAGCCATCAACAACCAGGAGCTCTGCTCAGTCATTTCCTGCCTTTTTATGCTAATCTTTGCCTTTCATAGGCACAGCAATATGTCTGATGGACATGCAGATTCCATGAACACAGGTCTTCCACCTCACTCATTCCCATGTTAAGGAGCACAGCATTTGAACACAGACACATTGGGATATTGTAAACGGAATGGGAACAAGCCCAGAAAAAAAAATTAAAAAAAACCAAACCACACAATCTGCAATGGTATATTTGGAACTATTTATTTTCTAGTATAGGTTTAGAGGCCTCTAGTGTCTGTCTGGGAGGCTGACAGTTCGGAAGGGAGAATGGGTAAAAATGCAGATAAACCTGACCAAAAGATCACTTGTCATTAACCGCTGTGTGGGCATAGTGAGATTCCGGTTTGGTAGAAATCATTTGATTTCAGGATAAATGGTTATTTGAAGGTGTACCTGGTGTGGTATATAATTCTTAAGATTCAAAGATTGTTTGTGTCTGTTGAAGTTAGTGTATCAGCAGGAAGAATTACCCTAATGAAAAATACAACAGAGAAACCAAAAGGATTCAAGAGTAACTAAACAAAGATCCTAAAAAGAAACAGTTTAAACGTCTTCCTTGATTATGCTCCACTGCTTTTGTTCTGTGGCTACACAGGGATGCAGAGGAGATGTTACCAGCAGGAGATGCTATTTAAGTCAGCATTTCACATCCACTTCTGTGGACACCAACAACTTGTAAAACGAAGATGCTAATCTGAGATGAGCCATAGCCTTAAACTCAGTTCAGGTAAACAGAGAAGTCAATGACGTGCCAAAACACTGAACTCTCAGTCCCTCAGCTGTCCAGAGAAAGTTCACGTTATTGTGCAGACAGGGCACATAGCTTAAAATGGATTTAAAAAATCACAGTGGTTATTGCTTGGGTTTATTTGATGCGATCACTAAAATCTTCCTGAGTCAGCAGCTAAAAGTAGGTTTATTCTCGTGTCCATTATGGGAACCCATTCTGTTTCAAACCAAAACCCACTTCCATTATAAGGAAATGCTAATTTAATTTTAAACCTAAATTAATTCCTCACCATTCAAAATTCTGCTCACCGTTTGTCGATGACCAGAGAATATTCGCCAAAACCAGCCTTACTTAATTGTGATTCAGGACTGCCACACAGCTTCCTCTACTGAAAGAAGGAAGCAAACAAAGTCAGCTGAAATAGAAACAGGTGTTTCAAACCCAGCAAGAAGATACGAACATGAAAGCTCTGCTATTAGAAAGCAAAAATGCTAATTTTCTCAGTGTTTAAACTTACTTTTTTTGTGGTTGCTATGCTACTGTCTCTGCACCTACTTCATGGCTCTTTGCACCATAGCAAAAAGAACTGATTTTTAAGGAAAAAAAAAAAAAAAAAAAAAAGCCAGTCCTGTACTCAGCTGAAAACCAAGGGTAGACCATCCTGGAAAGTTTTGATGGTGGGTAAAACTTTATATTCATCAATTTTTAAATCAGTCAGTCTAAGGAATGACCTAGCTGCTTCCTCAAGCTCACCGGACCATTTCTGTTTTGCCAACACTTTACGCATATCATTTACTAAGCTTATACCGGCAGCTTTAGCATTATCTGTTTCAGGATATGAGCAAGTCACAGCTACTGATAACAGTAATAGCTGTTATACCCTTTAATATACATGAGAAGAGATGAAATTCTCAGTAAAAACAATATTTGTGTAATAGGAAAAAATAGCCCGCATTCAGACGATAGATCACAAGAGCACTAGGCAAGGACTCTGGTATTCAGAAAGTAGAAAGTCAATCCTAGGCAAATGGTCTAAAGATATCCCAAAGCTTTATTAAGCATATTGGCGAGATAAGAAATGGGGGAAAGAAATTCTTTGGAATACCAGGAAACACAGTCAGCTATGAACATATCATCATGATAAATTCCTTTCAAGGACATATTTCCACTAACCCTTTTAGGAAAAATAGAGGTAATCTTAAAACAGAAGGAAGGAGAGTCGCATGTGAAATTATGAATTCCACATAAGTGGGAAATGGTGGGAAATACTTGAGCTCTGGAGCTCAACTCCTATTGATTCGCTCACCAAAAGACCTGGGGCTTAACCATGGGCTCAGGCGCTCATGTAGACAAGCACAGGAATCCCGTTGTTTACGCCTTGCGCAGCTAAATACAGAAAACAGGAAGCATTGGTATGCAATGCCTAATAACAGAGAACCAGATAAGATCACCTTGTATGCCATACTTCACCTCCAGATTGTCTGGTTTTGTGACAGTAAAATATATACCATTGCATACTGATAGATCCATCTCACAGTCAAAAGGAATCATTCCTCGTGGAGGAATATTGGTGGTGCTGCAATCCTCCCTCTGTTTCCTTCCTCTTTTATGCCCCATTGTGCATACACACTCGCCCTTGGGATTGTTAATTCCTCTTTATGCCTTTGAAAGTCCACTCCCATGTGATTCCTCAATTCATCAAGAACATTTGCTATTGATCCTATGGCCGTCACTTCCTTGCAATATCCTTTCATATCGAAGCAATAAGGAAAGGACGTACTTGTCTATAAATATCCAACTATAGTGACAATAAAGAAGTTGAGGAATTGCTGAGTACTTAAAAGACGTAATGGGCTGAAACTAGAAAAAAGAAAATTCACTTTATGCATTAGGAGAAAAAGGCATTCTTAAGGGGAGATCAGTCTTACAATGGAATAACTTATCTAGAGAAAGTTCACCATCGTTGCAGCGGTGATGATGTGAACATTATGTATGGTACATGAGAAAGTAGAAAGGTATAGAAAAATAAAGCTGTAGTAAATATTTTTGTAGGAAACAGTAATGCACCGATGAGCAGCCAGAGGGGAGAGCCCAGTATTTCTTTTCATACGTCTGCTCTTTAAGATTCTACTCCAGTGACACCAACGGTTGTTAATAGCAGTGGGAAGGGAGGCAGAACAAGATGATCTAGGAGGCCCCTTTCAGCTTGAACATCTACAGGATTCATCTGGCTCCCTCTTGGCACAGGAGTGAACTCACCCTACTCTGATTTATATATCCAAAGTGTTTATTTTAATCCTCTTGCACCGATGGGAAAAATATTACAGCCTGACAGGAGATTTAAAAAGTTACTTGCCACACGAAGAGGTGCATTCTTGCTGTTGTCACCAGGTATTGCTTAATTTCTGCCCACTGGCCACAAGTGCATTAACCAGCCAGTACTGGTACCACCAATAATAAATAATTATCATGAGCTGCAGTACATGCTGTGCAAAGACTTTTAGCCATCATAAAAATTACTTTCTGTACCGTCAGATTTCGGTACTCTGGAATTACAAGGATTTATTTTACTGAAATTAAAAAGGTGTCTGTTGCTAAGATCGCATATCGAAAATATGCAAAAATGTTCCCTTTACGTTTGGCTAAAGCAGAGACCACATTCTTCTTCTGCATCCTAATCTGGAGACCCAAGAAGTGCAGTGGGGCTAATGTAGAGAGCGGCTCACCAACTTGCTTTCCTTGCATTCAACTGCGCAGGACCATCGCCCTTTCATAAAGCACAAGGAGAAGGGGAGTCATTTTTATATAGGGTTGGAGTGTGCTTTGAACTGAGATCAGTGCGCAGTTTTGGATATTTGCTCATTTTTGGAAGAATGAGGAACTTGGGCAGGCATAAAACCTGGTCCCTCTCTCTCATTCCTAATATGCCCAGTGAGCCAAATGAAGAAGAGAGTAGGAGGTGGAAGAAAGGCAGCGTGTCCCTCTGCCCTTTCTTGAACAGCTTTGTGGAGTGCACACACTTCCCAAGGGTGAATCTCTTACCAAGCTATTAACAGAAACCATTTTCCCGGGGGTTAAGAAGTATCTGTTTTAACTCGGATTTCTGCGGTATAAACAGCATGGACCATTTTCCTGCTCTTCTCTCTTTAAAATCAGCCTGTCTGGGAAAAGTAGAGGTTTGGTTACCAGGGGAAGGATATCATCAGGTATTCTAAGTGATCATAGCTTTGTTGACTATACTTTATGAAAAAGAAAGCATATGACCCAGGGATTTTGATCTCTCTGTGCTTTCCAGACCTTCCCTGAGGACTGTAAACAGCAATTATTTGCCCAGCGCAGATAGACGCCTCAAAGCTGTTCAATTTCCCGCAACTGCAAGGCATCAGGTGTGGGTAAATGTAGTTATTTCCTGTTTATTTCTTTATTTCAGTCTTTATTTTTCCCAGAAGAACTTCTTTTTATGC
This sequence comes from Megaceryle torquata, assembly GCA_024611175.1. Taxonomy (NCBI): domain Eukaryota; kingdom Metazoa; phylum Chordata; class Aves; order Coraciiformes; family Cerylidae; genus Megaceryle; species Megaceryle torquata. The sequence goes on along the minus strand of JANIJG010001986.1, from coordinate 90,586 downwards.
TTTGTTTTCTTCAGTGATACACAACATTTTGCAAACTTTATCTGCACAAAACAGACCAGACTGTTCCACTCTGTAATATCAATATACTTCTCTCCCCTTTTAAAACGTAGATAGTCAAGAATGCATACAATACAGAAACGGAGAGGTCCTGCGTAGTGACCTTTGTATCTGATCTCTTCATCCACCCCTCTCTAGTCCTTAAACTCTCTACTGTCTTCCTACTTTGTTACACATTCCTTTCAGCTTTATGCAGGTTTCTCAGATTTCTTCCCAAGCAGTCCCACAGAAAAGCCTAGACAAATACATCTCCATCTTAATTTCTTCCATCCTGACTGAACATTCACACCTGAGACTCCTCTTTCTTTTTTGCCTTTTCCCCTGGTTCTGACTCCAGGTTGTAGGGCTGCTCTGTTTCAAGGACCAGATTGCTTTCTGAACTCTCAGTCCTCATATTCCAACCTCCCATCCGTCTCCTCTTCCAAAGCTTTTACTACTGATGAATTCAGACAGGTGATCTCATGACAGCCTCTGTATAGCATTATACCTTGAGGTTGCTCTGGAAACAAACCTACTACTTGTTTGGCGCTCTTGATGAAAGCGTCTCCCCGCCTGGTGCAATGTATCTAGGTCACTAATTAGCAGCAGTGCTCTGCCACAGGGAGGGCTGCTGCTGTGCGTTTGCCTGAAGAGGCTACGTGCAATGTAAGCTCCTTCTTCTGGAAGCCAGGCTTCTCTCATTTGGAGATGCTGGTGTTTAAGATTTTAAAATTTAAGAATGGGTTGGGAGAAATTGTGAGATAATGGAATAAAAATGAGGGAGGAATAAAGCAGATGCTGGGTCTGCACTGCAACAGGACGTGTAAGCAGAGACGTTGTCAAGCCTTTTCAGAGAGATACCCATTTAGCAACTTGGCAGATGCACTAAATTGCTTTTGTAATTTGTAATTTTACAAGGTTTTAAAAGTTTCGTTTTTTGAGCTACTGAAATTTCAAACAGAATCTCAACACTGCCATGTCACTGTTTTTCCTAGTGGTTTTTTGCGACCATAAGCTTTTCTCTCCCCATTGACTATCGTTAGATACTTCAACTGGAGCTATCACCGCAGTATCTCTGTGACAAAACAACCACGCCACTGGCTAAAACATTACTAACAGTCGGCTGCATTCTGTGTAATGCTACCACACTACATTAAGTGGCAGCTGCCACTCCAAGCCCATTGCAGAGCAGAGCCTGAGGACTGTCATGCTCCCTCCACAGCGCAACAGCTGCAAGCAGAGCTGCAGAGATGGCAGATTTCTCCCTCTCTGAACTACCACCATGCTCAACAGCCGATTGACTCTTCGGCACTTATGTCAGAGCAGGGGCTGAACTTCGACGCGGACCGGATCCAAGTTTTGCAGCTACTTCCTCTCTTAAATCCTAGATTGGAGGGAACAAAGCCCAAAGGAAGATGGGAACTGAAAGATGCGCTCTTGCCGGTTGTTCGCACCGTCACCCTCTTCCCAGAAACGAGGAGCGGCCTGGGAAAATCGCATCACGCTCCTCTTTGCAAAGAGACCAAGTGTTGCCGAGCCCCTGCTGCTTTTCCCCTCGTCCTCTGCTGATGAGTTGCTCCTCCCTGGGCTGAAAAGCCTGGCTCAGATGCCAGCATGTACGACAGCTGAAGGCAGCCTACTCGTTCAGACTGCGTGCAGGCCAGAACACTTGCCAAAATGTCCGCATCGACGTTATGAGGGAGCTGAAGGAAGCTGATATGACAGCTTATATGTATGTGCTCCTTAACTATAGTCACTGTAAGTAGGTGTAAATTGCCTACATTTTAAGAACACTTTCTTGTTTTCATTGACAGACCAGTGAATTTCTGGCAGTTTTCTTAAATATGATAATTAAAAAAAAAAAAAGAAAACAAAAAACCCACCACTACCAAAAAAACAAACCGCAAAAAAAAAAGGGGCTTCAAGGGGACTTGCACATCAAATGCAGCTTAATGTTGTGTTCAAAAATCCATTCGGCCTTTATCATTCTTCTTGCTCTGTGCCACAATATGTGTCCTGAGAGCAACGGCCAAATCACCGGAGCAGCATTCCTAATAAATGTAACTAATGCCCGATTTAACCACATTAAACACTGTCGCCTCCTTTAATTTTATGCTGCGTTCCTCTAGGCCGAAGCCCAGCATCTTGTTTGTGAGTTCAGATGTGGTTCTGAGATGACCTTACAGTTCTTAAAGAATGTTCTCCTCTCCTCAGAACTCTTCCTCTGTCAGCCTGCCTTCAACAGTAACACGTATGATGAGGTTTTGATTTTTTATTCCTAGGCTCTACTTTATTCCACATTGCATGAAAATATCCCAGGCCAGACCCAGAGTTTTGAAAATCCTTCCGAGTCTCATGGTTTTGTTCCTATTTCTCTTTGTAATATTTTTCAGTCAATTAGACCAAATTTATTGCACAAAGTCAAACTCTTGTCTTCATTACAATGATCTCAGCAAGCAGCAGCAAAGAAAGAGTGAAAAATCTCCAGGGGGTGTGTGTGTGTGTGTGTGCGTGTGCATTCTGCACAACCTGAAGTCCAAGCATCTACCCTTTTATCCAGAGAGAATGTGAAGTGCTAATGATACATTCGATACAGAAAACATACACCAGCAGGGGAATTTTTTACCTGCATTATTCCAACAGAGTTTTTGAAAATAATTATGCCTTTTTTATAGTATTTCAATGGATCCTCACGCCTACTGTATTACATCTGTGAAATTCCAAGTACAAAATCACTAATTAAAATGTATTCACAGCAAGGTTAGTTATTGAAATGCAATAGTTGGGGTGGACAGAGAGCACTCGTGAGACTAAATTAGCCTTTCACCTATCAATAAAGCACAATGGAAAGAGAGGAAAAAAAGAAACAAGAAGAAAAAGGATCCTGGTTCCAAATTATTCTACTTTATGTGCATGTTTGAAGAGTTATAGCTGAGAGAATTGTGGTTTCTTGCTGTACAGCAAAACCATTTAATGATATTTCACCTTTCTGCCTGCTACCTGAAGCCGTGTTCATACTTGGTGTCTCAAAATGGAAGGAAAGAGGTAGAAACAGTGTTGAAAAACATCACGGTGAGAAGCTGATGCTGTCTCAGATGGGAAAAGGAGCAGATGCGTTGAAAGCTGCCCGAGGACACATTAGTTGGGTATGTTCCTTCTCTGAGCAAAGCATGAACTCGCAAGTAGAAAATAAACAGGAGAGTGAAGGGAGTACAATTCCAAGTGAATCTCCTCTCAGAGATGAATCTGTCCTTGGAGCTGTTGGATGTGATTTCCTGTGCCAGCCCTGGTGAATATGACCCTCAGACTTTAACTTTTATTGTGGAAACCTGTCCTCAGAATTGATGCAGGGCATTTTATGTCCCCTACCATCCATCACTGAGCTCCTTCCCTTTTGAGCCGTGTTAGTTCATCTTGGGGGATTATGAGCTAGACAATGAGCATTAGTGAAAACAGATCGTTCAAAGCAACAGTTGCAGAACAGTTACAGCAATTAAATACAGAATTGTGAATGAAAACAGAAGGACTCGGGTTTTCTAAGAACTTGCAGATAATCTGGAAGCGCCCTGTATTGAGAGTGACAAATATTAGACCAAAGTGCTCTTCATGTTGAATATTGGTTGCTCAGGAATAATCTGAAGCCAAGGAATTAAAAATTTTATCCGACAGTAAGACTGAATATCAAATATATAGCTTCAAGTCCGGTGCCTTGGTATCTACTGCAGAGAGCCTGGAAATATGACAGAGCCATTCTGTGTTGTCTCAGTTGTGTAATTTGCCACACCTTAAATATGGAGTAAATCAGGGCTGGTTGTTCTGCTAATTTTTACATTTCACCTGCTCGCCAGAGCCACACTTTGCAAAATAATAATACAGAAAAAAAAGGTAGCTGTAAAGATTGGAAAAACTTTATTTTGGACATTTGCCATTAAAAACTAAACAAAATGTGGCTCCCTCAAGTTTTAAGACACTGGTGATTTTGGCTCCTCAATTTAAAGTATTTTTAATGTAGCTGGTTTTCAGGAAATGGACACTCAGCACTTTTGAAAGGCCTCTACAACATCTCACAAATTTGGCATCAGAACTTCTGGGACTTGAGATCATCACTTGCTGCAGACAGTCTCAGGTTTTGCGAAATGAACGTGAACTTCTCAGAGCGGTGTGGAAAATGCCAAGTGTCAGTAAATAGGGTTGTATTTTCATTTCAAAGGTCTCTGATTCGGTTTGGCTTTCCTTGGGATGCTTATTACTGGGCTGTTGAGCTTGAATTGTACACAGTAAGTTTCATTACTCTGCCCAGATGTCTTTGCCTCAAAGGGAATTTACACATCAATTTCTGTAGGAGAAAAAGTAGACCAAAGTAAAACTTTTGTGTAAGAGGACCTCTACCTTGGATTCCAGCTAAGGACACAGCTCCAGCTCAACCGATCTTGTTATTTAAGCTGCACCAGTATTTTAAGTCAACCATAGATGCAGAAAACTAGATGGAAGGGTTTCTGAGAGCTCGCAGCTCTAGGATTTGGGTCAATTGCTAATCAAAACCTTCAATGTTTTTTCAGGGCCTATTTGAACACCTTGTGCAACATGCTGTCCTTTCCATGGGAGTTTTGTGGTGGCGGTGCCTTCTGTAATTCCACAGGTCTCTAAAAATGAGCAAAAATTACCCTGGTCATATTCATAATCTCTCACCCATAATTCACTAAGTATTGATCTTCTCTATCATCGTGTTACAGCTAATAAATTTGAGATGGTCACTATGAAATCACTTTGGAGACTCCAAAAGCATTTCAAATAACAATGTTTTTACAGTGCCTGTTACTTGACTTTGTTGAGTATGAACAGGGAGCCACTGTTTCTACAGTATATAGGATTTTTTGCTTGTGGGTATTTTCCCAGGCACTTGAACATTAGCAAAATGTTGGTTTCCACCTGTAAGTCTCATGTGAAACAAAGACTGGGTTGAAATCCCCTGGATTACACAGGTGTCTGAAATACAGACTAATATTTTTGAACATGCTAGGAAAAGACTTGAAATCAGAGAGGTGTTGTTCTATATTTCCTGAGAAACAGATTGCATGTCGCTTCATCTCATTTTTATATTTCTATTAAGCAAATTTTAATAAGAGCACAATCCAGCAGTCTCATCCGATGTTAGCAAATCAATGTAGCTGAACACAAATAGCTGTGCACATGAATAAAACTTCTGAGCAAATGTTCTTCGAACTCACTGAAAGACTACTTTTTTATCAGAACTACTTAACAGTAGCTGTGTTGTTTACAATGATTAAGAACTATAGGCTATCTACAGTAATTTTTTTTAAGCTAGATATTTTGCTTCCTGACCTTAAAAGAGGAGAATTGTTGTCAGTCTCTTGCGGCCGTTCGGCCTCCTCGGTTCAGCTGGGCAGAAGCCCAGCCGCACTGTGCTGTTCTCAAACCTCACCTAAAATGACACCTGAAGAGCTGCTGCCTGAGGATTTGTATCTACACTTAGGACTGCACAATCCATTTAGCAGGTAAACAGGCATTTCCAGGGATACTTTAATACCCTATTATTCTGCAAAAGTAGATACAACAGCACTTTTATGGGTGGTTGCTGAACTTTTTTTCCAGAAGCTTACATAAAATTTTCTAAACTTCAAGAAATATATGTAACGTTCAATCACGTGACAGTAATATTGGTGCAATGCTGACAGAAAAGGCTACAGTTACACATCTGAGAGTGTAATTTTCAGCTTGCCTTTATTTACCGGCACATAGCAAGCTATTGATTTTTCTCTCCCTTTCCTTTCTTCCCTCCTGTTTTTGTTTCTTTTTTATGAGTATTAATTTGCTCTCTGGTGCTTGAACACTCTTCCCGGTGTCCACCCATCCACCATTCTTGCTGTGAATATGTTCTTAATTAGCATTCTGAAATGTGGGTTTATAATTATGACATAGTAGGTGGAGAGGGCTGAGGGAAAACTGTACTAAAAGGGAATAATTCTATTCAAAGGAAACTAAAGATAAAATGAAACTTCAAATGCTTTCACTTTCCATTAGGTTTTGCCATTGATTTCTGCATTAGCTCATTCACAGTGGTTCTGAGTTTAAAGTTAAAATATATTGTCCGTTATAAGTAGGGAGCTTTAGACCTCATTTCAGCAAAACAAATCTACTTAAATGTTTAAAGTTAAGCACGTACTTAATTTTGCCTTTCAGCTAGAATTTTAATCAGGTTGTAGAGCTTCACGAGAATAGAATTTACACCTCACTTTCAATCCTGCCATGGCTTTGCCTGGCCTGAATCAGAGTTCTGACAGTGTCAGTGTCATGTCTTACAAAAAACCTAAAAAAATCAGCAAACCAAGCATATGCAGCAATATTTTACTTTCAGAATTGATCTTGGAGTCTTTCTATAATAGTGGTTAATGACTGTGGCTCTATCTGATAAACGGGATTATTTTGTTCAAGTTGATGAATAAATGGCATCTGCAGTGATATAGAACTCTTGAACACAGCAGAAGAAAAAACGGTAATGGCCTGTTGTGAAATGCAGAAAATAGATCTCAGAGGGCTTTATTACTGTGTATGGTACGTATTTGCTTCCCACAGCTCAAAGAGCAGGGTCTGAGCCTAACTAGTTACCTATAGAAAAAGATGAAATCCTATCCCGCAGTGTTCATTAATAAAGGACATAAAGCCAAAGCAAGAACTATGGCTAAAATCTGGAGCTCACAAAGCTCAAATTCAAATATACTTTTAAGACTCCCAGTAAATTTTATTATTTGTATTTAACTCACTCGCAGAATGATAAAATAACTTCCCCATCGCTTAATGTCTCTGAATCTGATTAGTTTTGCAAAGGTGCACTTTACTAAAGCTACTGATCTCAGTACCACATGAACACATTCTACAGGAGTTAATACAATTTTGTCATAATGGTTCCTGTTGCTTGTAGATCCATAAACGCAACTGTATGCTAAAGGAAGATGTACGGCATTTCCGAAGTGACATTGTTTTGGTGTCAATCTTTCAGCAGAAACCACAACTATTTGCCAGAAGAAAAAAAAGTACCCCGTCCAAAATGCTGCTTAAATTAATCTTGTGGTGTTTGTTCTAGTTGTAACAAGGAAAGAGAAGAAAAATAAAACCAGTCAGATCTACCAAGTAAAATCAGAAACAAGAATCACTCTGAACAATATGAATAACTTATAAAGAAAAAAATAGGCATTTCTGGGAGCTGGGTTAGTGACTTACACTTTTGTATAGAAGGAAAAGGGTGTGGGACCATATAGATGGAGCTCCCCTTCAGTTTTGGATTATGGGAATCTGCTAATTTTTTGTATTTTATATATATATTTATATATTTTAATATTTTTTGTAATTTTGCATTACAAAAAAGCAGAAAGGTAGAAGCAAAAGAGGAAAGTGTCTGTGGTTTACTGTCTATTCTGCCTAAATATAAACTTAAGTCAATTTTTAGTTTGATATTTGGAACAGAAATAGTCTGAGCATTTTGCTAAGTAAACCCTACAGGAATCCAGGTGGTAGCTGTATGTCTATCTGGATGTGATGAAAGAGATAAATTTAGATGTCCAGAGTAGGCCGGAATGTGTTTTGTCCCATAAAGAAACATATTGCATGTGGGTGCTAACAGAAACACTAATACAATTGATGCTGCCAACTTACCATCCAACGAAAGCAGAACAAACACAAGAACAAGCCTGCTGCTTTGACTCATTTGAGGGAGTGAATCTTATTCTTACCCAGACACATAAGGATAAGAGGGAAAAAATAACAAATGTGTTTTATTTAGATTTTATCTGTCTGGGTCTAAGGCTGTCATTTAAACAATATAACCTTCCATGCAGTATGTTTGAGAAAGGAATGTTTGGTTATTCAGTCTCTGGCGTACAAACGTGCACCAGGAAGTTTCCCAATGTCTAGATGCAAGTGTTGAGTTACAGCCACTTTAGAAGCAGGGATGAGCCCTGGCTTAAAAATCATAAACAAAGTAGTAGAGTTATGCTGACCTGGAAAGGATTATCATCTTAATTTTTCATAAAGATTAGTCTATAGTATGTCCTCATCTAACAGGGTCAGTAATTAATGGTTCTGTAGAATTTAAGGTTGTTGACTCAACCCTTCCCTTGTTTGTTGGTTCTAATGCTTTACTTGCCCTCAGAGTAAAAAGTTTTGCCAAGTTTACGCAGAACTTACTCAGTCTAATGTTTATTTAGAAAACTCAATCTTATTTGCAAATGTAACCCAAGTACTTTTGTTATCAGGATAGAGAAATAAGATCAGGCACATTCTTTTTATAGAGGTTTAACGCTGCGGAAGTAGCTTGGTTTTCTTAAGTGAGCTCAAAAGCAGTTGAAATGCCTTTTAAATTGTACCAACTGGTCTTTTTAATTCCTGTACCAATCAGAACTACAGCCTTACTGCTTAGACTACTGCCACACCAGACTGAGATTCTGGAGCTGGCTTTTGTGTAACGCAGGGCATATATTTTGACTTGAAATTCCACACAAGAGCACTTTAGTTCAGAAATCTTTATTGCTTGGGGATTTTCACTTGGTCGGCTATTTATATTTATTTATTTAAGTCTGAATCGTGCTTCCTTTGTGCAATTAACGTATCTTTCAGTTTCGGGAAAATGCGTGCATATGCCAACCAATTTTGCATATAAAACCTCAGATTAGACACTCTTCACGCGCTGCGCAGCTGGACAACCTTTGGAATGGTATCTCCACATGAGGAAGCTTGTCCATTTGCTGAATTGATCGTCTAAAAGTTCAAGTTTTTCCTAGGCATTAGTACATTTTTCTCCCAGCTATTTCCATATCAGGGCCTGGAGCATATCTCCCCGTGCTGGGGGTTTGGCTACAGGGCTTGGGGCCAGATCGGTGCCCTTGGTGGCTGGTCCCCCCAAAAGTGGCATGGGAGGCAGGGTGAGGTGAGGTGGCATAGCAGGCTTGTAGCCTCTGTTCCCTTTACACTTTGTTGCCAGAAAGAAGTTCTTGACTGGCCACTATGGACAATAGTCCATGAACTCAAAACCTTGGTCCTTTTAACTTTTGAACTTTTTAGAGCAGCGCTATCTTTGTTCATGAAGAGTTAGGGCAATAAAATGCAATTCTCTGGTGATTTTCTTCTCAGTCATAGAAACGAATCACAACTGCAGAAATTAGATCAAGGAATCAACTCATAGTTGAATGCAGCCACAAGTGAGAAACAATATATTAAATTCCACAGTTTACAGATTCTTTATGAGAGCAAATTTAAAGCCAGAAGAGAAATAGAGCAGAGGAAAATCTAGTGCAAATCTGTGCACTTCTCAAGATTCAAAACTCACCTTTCAAGCTGTGTACATGCTGACAGTGCTGTGTGGTTGTAATGGAAGTTAGATGGGATTTAAAGTGACTAAAATTGCATTGCTTAGAGAAGGTCAGATTTCCCCCCCCGCCATAAGTTTATATTTCGGTTCTTGACCAGCAGAACAGATCTCGTCGCAAAAACTCAAATGCTTGTAGGTCCCGGGGACTACTAAAACGACTCCATCTCCCCCAAAATCTTCAAGTAATTATAAATATCATGCAACAAATTTTTAGCAAATCTGATCCTTCCTAAAATTTCAAAGGCACATTTAAGGTTTAACTGAAGGAACACAAACAGAGAAATTAGAGTGTAGGTTTACTTTGCATGAAGTACTGCCAGTGTGAACACTCTTGCTCAGTGGTACATGTGAAGTTGTGGATGTAATTTTGGAGAATGTTATTGCTTGGGAGATCAAAACAAAGAAGTGTCTGATCCAACAAGTCTCATACAAAAGCAAAATTGTAAAATAAATACAAAACTGCAGTTAAAACCAGAACTTAAACCACCATATTTCCAAATGCTGTGATTTCTTAATAATGGAGATTTATGAGAATAGTTTCTGCTTATCCATAGAATATGTAAAACTTGGAGATTTTTGACGTGGAGCCAAAGAAGGGGAAGATCTGTTAGGATCTTTAGAAGGTTGGCTTTGCAGGAGATGCTGCAGTGACTTCTCTATTGCAGCCGAGTCATAGCTATGTACTAACAAAAGCTGCCACCACTGCAGATGAGCTTCCCACTCTTACCTGCAGAATTGTGTCCTTGATACTAAAAGGGAGTACAAGGAGGGGAGAGGTGATCTAAAGGAACAGATCAAGGACAGGAAACACAAGGAGAGGAGAGTGATCTAGAGGAGATCAAGGACAGGAAAATGCTAGAACACTCTTAGGAAGAACACTCTGTTCACCTTTTTTGTTTTTCTTATCTAGGCAGGTTGGCCCCAGATGTGGAAAACTGGTAAAAACATGTCGTTGTTCAGGAAAACGTAGAAGTGACATTGTTACACCTGGCAGGAATGATAGGTTTTCTTACCTAGAACCGTCACGTCTTTGGGATCTGACTTGAAAGAGAAAAACTTTGAGAGATGCTTCAGATGGAAGTTGTCTTTTCACTGTATGAGAGATGCTTCAGATGGAAATTGTCTTTTCACTGTATGAGAGATGCTTCAGATGGAAGTTGTCTTTTCACTGTATGAAGTAACAGAGAGAGAATTAGTCTGTGTTTACGGGAAGCAACATTTTTCATATGAACAGTCTCCTGCCTCGGTAAGCCCCTCAGAAGAATCACAGAATTGTTTGAGTTTAGAGGCAACTTTAAAGGTCATCTAGTCCAACCCCTCTGCATTAAGCAGGGACATCTTCAAATAGATCAGGTTGCTCAGATCCCTGTCCAATCCAGCCTGGAACATTTCCAGGGATAAGGAATCTACCGCCTCTCTGGTAGCAACCTATGCCAGTGTTTCACCACTCTATTGTAAAAAAATCAAAAAGTCTCATCTCCCCTCTTTTAGTTGAAAACCATCACCCCTTGTCCTGTCACAACAGGCCCTGCTAAAAAGTCTGTCCCTACCTTTCTTACGGGCCCCTTTTAAGTACTGAAAGGACAAAAGTAAATGGTTTGAAACCAAAAGTAAAAAGGCCAGATGTAATTTAAGTCAGCTGTTAATTCAGAAAAGCAATGTGCTTTACTTGGAGCTTGTGGAATGTCTCATGTCTTCATCGCTGTGAAGATGAAGGAGTTGGACTACTGGGCAGGTCGCTAACTTCCCTTCAGTTTGGACATTCTGGACTATTCATAAAAACCCTCTGATATCAGATAAGTCGCATCCTTCCAGAGCAGTAGAATAGACCTTGCTGCTGAAGGCTACTGGTCAAGGTGCATGGGTTATATTAATTTGATGCACAGACGAGAATGTAGCCTTGGAAAATTCAGTCATTAGAGTTGCAAGAAAGCATGAGCAATCCATTCCTAAGTCTGGGAAGCAAAATGTGTAAGTTTGGTGGCTTTTTTGTTGTTGTTGTTTTGGTAGCTTCTTGTGACTACTTTTTATATCATGCTATTCAGTAGTAACTAAATAGAAGTCCTGCTGATGACTTCCGTATAGAGTATAGATTGACAGTCTAATGATGATGTGGATAATTATAGTTTGGTAGTAAATAGCCTTTATCTGATGCCCTAGAGAACAGAAATACTTGTCCATGCTTTTTTAATACTGAGGATGATGTATCTCAGGTTTCCTTGGAAAACATGCTGGAGATGATGCCCAGATTCCTCTAAATTTTGAAGTAGTCTTTGGTCGTTAAAAATGTGTTAGGCAGCCTCTCAATCAGACAGGACAAGGGGAGAACAGATCTATTTGCCTTAATAATCAATAGATCCAAACCTGACCTACATGCGGTTTGTAGCTAATTATATTGGGAACTTTTGTCTGTGCTTTGGCTGACATATGTCTCTTTTATACATTCCTGTCAGAAAAAAACCCCACCTTTGGGCTCGTCAGTTTTCTGCAGACTGTGATTTATTTTCAGGAACACCCCACATCTAGTTAATGTCCCTGAATTAACTAAGCTGTGAGAAGTGTGTGGACACAGAACAAGTTTGAACAAAGTAGAGTATTTGTTATCTTTGGCATCAAAGTAGGGGGCTTATTTGATGGATAAATCTGTGAGGTCATGCCATGCTCAAAATAAACTCTGCCTACATGATTAAATATAACTTCAAATTGTTATGTCGCTGATATAATATCCTAATCAACATCTTATCTTGGGGTTATAGAAATGTTATTATAAACACGCAGCTTTAACCTTCATTGATTTCAAGGACTCTGTCATTATCCCATTTTCCAGGGTGAGGTGATTTCTAATTACTGAGCATTCTGGTGCTTCATTTCATGTGATAATCCTGAACCTAATAGATAAATGGTCTCATTTCATTGTGAGGACAAAATCATTTCTTGAAAATAGAAAAGGGGGAGAAAAGACATTTGAAAGAAAAATCTACAGACAGTGCCTAGAAACATACATTTCACATAGCAAACTATCATCTAAACAAGGCTTGCCTACAATTTACTATTAGGCCACCAGGAAGGTTTTTCTGTGTGATTTTTTCTTTAGCACTGTGCTAAACACATAAAGTGCCTTTAGAATGAGGTGATTGTTTAATCTTTTTAGCCAAACATCTAATCACAAGGCATACTTCACTAATAGGAGGTTCATTGTTCATTGGGGTGGGTCTTTTGTACCCCTGATTATATGCTTTGAAGAAGGCATGTGGGTTACAGCAACTCATCTTACTGAAAACACAAACTCTTATTTTACTTATAACCAAGAAGGTCTTTTGAAGATTTATTTTTTGCAAGTTCAGTTTTGCAGCACGCGCACAGCCAAAAATGGACTCTGTCAAAACAGGGTTTGTGTAACCAAGTCTGTCTAATTCCCATCCTCTGTTGCCGGTACAAAGGCAGCCACGGCATCGTGTGCTGAGCTCATACAGTACTTGTTACTCCCAAGTACAGATTTTCATCAGTGAAAAAATAAAGCCAGATGAACAACAATCATGTATTTTTGTGGCAGTTAAAAACCTCTCCCTTTTTCTTTACCCTCTGCTCATGAACAGTTATGTTTGAAACAGCTGGCCAGCCTCAGCTTAAAGAGTCTTGGGGACCATTTCTGTCATTGCTTTTCATGTTAACCATTCAGCAATAGGACTAAATTGCAAAGTTGGAGATGCTGAATTAAATTCCTTTTCTGACTTGATAGCTCTGTAGATGTCAGCCCTTCCAAAACTGCACTCCTACCCAATCCCCTCCTCAAGTGCCTTGTAATCAAGAGAGCGTTACTGATCTCTGTCCCACCTCAACACCTACTGTGTGACATTGCCACATGCAGGATCTCTAGTGCTGTGGCTCAACAGGGGTCAAAAGGACAGAGACACACATACAAAAAGATGAAACAAATAATCGTAACCCATGTATTATATACATTGTGGTACAGGTAGTTAATATAAAATGAATAGAGTCTTACAGGAAAATCTTCTGACAATGCATCAGACTGAATAATCTCTTTGTCTAGGAGAAATATCTCCTTACGAGGGATTCTGCTTTTCTAAGTCAGGTTTTGTCTATGTATTAATCTAGTGTCTGTCTTAATTGTATCTTTACAAAGATGGTTTCACAGTATATTGCAATAGAATTCTGTAGGTACCTTGAAATTAGTGGAGGATCAGCAAAGGAACCTTTTCTAGTGGGTATAAGAGAAACTCTAATTCCAGAAAGAGCACCTTAGTGTTTAGGAACTCCTAGAAGATACACCAACATTCTTCTAGCTGATAAAAACATACAACCTGGGAAAAGTCCATAGGTGTGATAGGTGCACCTATCCTGAAATTGTCCAGCTGAAGCAAAACCACTCTGAATTCCTTTAGTGAGGACAATAATTTACCCTTTCTGAAAAGTCCTTTGATATAAATATTTTTATCCTTTCCCTCCTGTTGTTGCGTCACAGGAAAAGAGAACAGAAACTGAAGGCACAGTTCTTAAATATCACAAAGAGTTCTGGGTTTGTTCCTTATGAGCTGTGAAGTATTTCCTGGATTTTCTGTTAGTGGTGTAGGGCACAGGCTTTGTGATCAAGATCAGATGTTTCACTTCAGAGAGAGAGGGGCTTGTTCTTTTCTGATAGCTAGCAAAGTTACTGTTGTAGCTTGAGGGGCTGAGAGACAGATTCATTCCTGTGTCTGTGCCATGGTATTTCAGGTACCTGTGTAGGATCCTGCCGTTCACTACAGAAAAAAAAAAAAAACAACCACAACATGGAACTCTAAAGTGTTGCAAGTCCTAAATGCTCAAAAATATCTCGTCTAGCAAATTATGTAATGCTAACAGTGTGCTGATAATAGTCTCCCGCTGATGTCTAACGCGTGCCAACAAAGAACCAGAATGCTAGCAGCTAGTAGTTATGTGAGCTGTTCCTTTAGTTCAGTTGTTGATGTCTGGGTGGTTTTTGTTGCTGAAAGTCACATCGGTGATTCCTGCTGAGCCCGATACAGGTATGTGTACAGCCAGCAGCTGCTCGCTGTACTAGACTTAGGCATGTTTTTATGTGCTATACTCTTTGCATACATGCAGCTAACGTTACAGAAGTGTAGACCCCTCGCAGCAGTGGGTAAGACCCTGTCATGCATTAGGGCCATGCTCAGTGCACATGAGTCTAGGTGCGTCAGCAGAATCCGGAGCATGGCTTGGATTTGCAATTAATCATTCATCTTTGCACTGAATCCTAAAAAGGACTTAGACTCTACAGTGCCTTCTGTATGGGTAGCAGGCCCTGGCATTAGCATGCAGAGCCTATGCAAGTTGTCTAGGCTTTATAGACAGTGCAAGGTTGAAGAGAAGATGGGCCTGTGAGGTGTAACTCAGAGAGAGATGTGAGTGAGCCAAGCAGTGCACTAATGTGGTATTTGGCTGGCTGTCTAAAGGAATTCCACACAGCCAACATACTGAAGAAGTCCCCTGAAGGAAGACTGGCCAGTGCACAGTTACTGAGAGCTATCTGAAGTACAGGAGATGGTGAGCTTTGTCATGTTGAAGCTACTCCTCAAGAAAATGCCCTCTTCCATTGATGAACCTAGAGGTCATCTCCAGAGAGCTGAGATGATTTCACTCATTTCTTTGTAAAGCATAGCTGACAAAGAAAGAGGACACATTAGGGAACTATCCCTCTCCTTCTCACCTCTTTATGGTATCTCAAGAAGTAAATCACTCGTGCACAGAAAACGTGCTATTATTTTCATTTTCGATTTAGGTTTGTAAAACCTTCATTATCTCATGCTTTAAAACACAAGTGGCTACCATCAATGTTGAAAAGATGACCAAATTCCTCCCCACCCCCAAGTTTTACTTCCAAAATTTTATCCAAAGAAATGGGCCAGAGCGACACTACAGGCTAAGTAGCGTTTAGTGGTTCTGGCAGAATTATCGATGACTCACACAGTAGCTGGATGAGAGCTCTTTTTATCGACTCTGCATTGTAATAAGGAGCCACAGATCCAGTAGCACATCTATTCTTGTATTGAAAAAAACCCATTACTTCTGGGTATGTGTTATGCTCTGTCTCTGTATGTATTGGAAACAAGTTCTATATCTGCAATTCAGATATGATTGAAGTGATAATTTTTTTAACATGTACATATCAGCATGCACAAGCACATGCGGGCAGAGAGTAAACTGCTTCAGGATGTTTTGAAATAAGAGGCACATTACTAATGTATTGCTACTAAAGACTCTGTCTCCTAATGTCATTTGTACAATGCTCATATTGAAGCTATGCCTTCAGTTTTCCACTGGGATTAAATGAGGTGGCTGTTTAGCTACAAAAAGGCACAGCATTAATGCTCAGAACCATTTATTATTGCAACATGCATATGCATGTTTAGCTGTAAGTGCTGAAGTACTGCGTTTAATTCTCATAATGTGCAACGTGGAGTTTGAGCAGCAGCAAGATCTCAAATGCGGACTCTGATTTTGATTAGCGGCACTTACACACCGGGGCAGGGAGACATTTCATGTTACATTTGAACTCTTTTTCGCATAAAGGTAGAATCTTTTTTCCCTGCATAAAAAAAACCCTGTAAATCAGATAAGAATTGATTATAGTTGTTGTTTTAATGAAGTAAGAGAGTGGATTTCTGACTAATGCATTGGAAATAGAGAGTCCTGCCATCATAAATCACTTTGTGGTGAACGCAACAATTTTTTTATTGGAGGTCACCAGAGTTAGCAGCAAAATCAATTCAAATCAAATCACACAGCTGCCGTATATATCAGAAGAAGACTGCAAAGGAACTAATACACGTTTGCTCACCATGCATGCCTAAATTAAATATTAACAGTTAGCACGAAGATGAAGATGTCTTGCATTACAGCCAGTTAGTATGTTTTTGTGCCAGGCAGTCCAGGTACCTCCTCAATAGGGAATGGCTAGAGTTCACATTTAAAGAAGCAAAGTGCATCCTGTCATCTAAAGAACACATTGGTAATGTTTTTCCTCTGCAGAGACCAGGATCCAGTTTTGCAAATGTGATGAATTGCTCTTGCAGCTGAATTACTTCTTTTGGCAAGAAAAATTCAGTTCTGAGCTTTTAAACATTTTTTCCTGGTGTCTACGTTAATACCTGTGGAGCAAATTAGCTGCAGCGGGTGTTGTTGCAGCCATTTCTGCTTCCTCTGTAGCACAAGTTCAGAGTCTGCTATCTCATAATTACATTTAACAAGCAAACTGAAATGCAACAATATTTTCTTTCTTTTGTTTTGTCAGAACCTGGCACAAGGATACAATGCTCAGAGATATAGAATGATGGGTCTTAAAACTTCTTTTTTACAATAAAAACAGTGGTAGTTTTCTGAAATTGAAAACTCCTCTGTAGTTATGAGGCAAAACCTTAAAAAAGGCTGTTTCTTCTGAAAAGCCGTATTCCTTTGAGAAAAATGGACCTTTACTATTCAATCCATCCAAGGAAAAGGATCATCATGTATCTCTCCCTTTTCTTTCCTCCTTTATCTTCTTTTAAGTGGTAGTATGTTATGCAAATTCTCAGACAAGGGGATTTTTTTGGAGGATTTTAGTGCTTCTGCTTTGGAATTCCTTAAAGTTTCTCATGCCCGCCTGGACTCAAGACTCCAGAAGAGATGATCCCCTTAGAAAAGTAGCAAAATAGAAGAGAAGACATGTGGGACCAACTTATACCCTCCGGGATCTTAGGGTTCATTCATAGACCAAAGTAGTGAATAGCAAAGGATACAGGACACAGAATGGGAAGCCTCTGAGCAAAACATCAGTAGAGAAATTAAAAGCATCATCTTTTCAGCAGCAGAAATGCCACTTAGTGTGATACTCTTAATGGAGAAGACTTCCTCTAATATTTATAAGCATCTGTTATGGAGATGATGCCCCTAGCTTTCTAGATGTGTAAAAGGGAGTCAGTTTATGTTGAGTGTCCTATTTACCACCTTGACACCATTTATCAGTGTAAGGGTGAAAACTCAATCTCAGTTGTGCTGAGTTCAGCAACAGTGTGGCTGCATTCTCCTTACTGATAAACACTGGAAGGAAATTAAAACCCTGACCATTTCTATGCCGTTTTTCACAAAGTTGTTGAAAATGAAGGTAAATGGGCATTGTTAAAAAGGCTACGTGCTGAAAGCAACCTAACGTGTGATGCATGATTTGACAGAGACAAACCTGAGGAAAGAGCCAATCTAATCAAGCCGCTTCATACTAAACCTTCAGTGTCTTCAGGAACACACAAGTGGCTTGTGGTTCTGCAGTGCCACAGACTTACAGCTTGGCAGAGTTTGCTGCTGCCACTGCTGAAGAGAATAGAATGGCTTCCTGTCAGAACTTAATTACTGGTTTGTATATCAGTAATATTGCAGACCTTCTAAACTATATACTTTGTTAGCAAAAAGGTCTCTGAGCAGGTATTGTTCTGCGGTGCTCTGTTCAAAGTATAAGCTGTAGACTAAATGACAGGAGTAATTATATTGTCAAATAGATTAATAGTCAGTTCCTGGCCACAGGACTACAGAATATATTTAACAAGTCAGTAATCTAAATTTAAGAGCACAAACTCCAGTCAAATGGACTAATTCTTAAAGTCTTTTATCAGGTTCTGCAATTATAGAAATGTAATTAAACAATAAAGTAGTCCCTTGGGGAATGAAATAAGGCAAGAAGTCCACTTTTTCTTACTCTTATTTAGGAGTTAAGCTTAAAGTCATGTACAAGGAACACTGGGAACAAAACCCCCTCTTTATTTACACCCATGTATCTTCATTTGGCCCTACGCCTGAAATGGCACGAACAAAACAGAAACACTTTTCTGTGTTTCTGTGGCCCCTTGAGTGTAGTAATACAATAAAATGGGAAGAAGCACAAAGAAAATCTGAAATCCATTCCTGACACCTACTTGCATGAATTGGGCAAAATCACTTTCATGTGTGCTTGATCCACCCTTATATTTCATAGCACAGAAAATACGTGCTGCCATCTATTCATACCATAAATAATTTGAGACAAAATAGATTAGGCTAGTTTTCAAATTTCTGAGGTACTTAGTAATAAAGTAAATGAAACTCTTCCTTTCAGAAGCTAAGAACTGATTATATAATTATATATTATGAATTATAACTTTATATCTTTTACATACTTTTACATAAAAACTTAA
>JANIJG010001986.1:57680-67748 GCA_024611175.1 Megaceryle torquata | reverse complement strand
GCCTCAAGGTATAGTTTGAAATACAAATAATGCATTCCTAATGTTCTCCTCTCTCCATAACAAGGAGGAGCTGCAGGGTGCTGAGGAGCCTGTTCATTAGTTGCCACAGCTGTTGGGGATCAGGCAGTTAGAAGCGGCCTTTCTAAAAGGGATAGGGGGGAGGTAGAACACTTTTCTTAGGGGGACAGTGGGGGGAGTTGATTAGAGGAGAGATGAAGATGAGCGGGAACTTTCACGACGCTGAAGGTATGCGTGGTTTATTGGCCTCACAGATGAGTTTTGTTAATGTTTGTGGAAAGAGGTGTGATGTTTTGTGATGGTCGATCTCTGCTCTGGGCACTGGAGACTCTCCAGGGACTGCGATGCTGGTACTGCAGTGCAGGGACTTTCAGAATTACCAGGCAGCCAGGGCTGTGGGCACAGCGAGTCGGGGTCTCTTGGGGATGTCTGTGTTGTTATGGTCTCAGCCCTCTGTGGTGCTGTCAACTTCTCTGTGGGCCAAAGCAGGGTTTTGGTTTACGTGCTGAAGCTGTGGGCTCCTCCTTTCTCACTCTGGCCTATCAGTAGCACACGGTTATGTCAGAAATGTAGCTATCCATGTATGAGGTATCCAGTCTATCAAGACAATGATATGACATTGCATCTTTGAGCAGTCTAGTTGGTTTTCCCTTTGCCTCATCTTTTTTTAAATTGGTGTCTACAGTACTATGTCATCTACTCCAGTTGGGTCTGGCATCTTCAATTTTAATCTTGGAATGTTGTGAAGGCAAGAGCTGAAATGCAGCTGATTTCTAAATTACTTCTGTGTAAAATGCATGTTTGTTTTACCACTAAATTGCTTATGTTTCAACTGAGTAATACAATGTCTACTTTGTGCCTGTCCCTTTCTCTTGGGTACATAATTATCTTTAATTAAAGTCAACGTTTGTAAGTTTTTTTTACAGGAATTTCTGTGGTTTCTGTGAACTAGCATACACGTGTCTGCTTAGGAATACTTTTTTCTTTACTTTGCATCAAGCCAGTGTGAAAAGAATAAGGTCAAATGCTATAACTACAAACAATGAGGAAAAATGGAAGCACAGAAAAAATGAGGTTTGGGCATTGGTAGTAAAGAAGACATAGTATTTTGTATGGTGGTTGTGAAAATATTTTTCTTTCCAAACAAAGTTGATGTTGCAATGTTTAAAGTACAGTGTAGCTGTAGCAGGCTAAGTCACTGGGGTGGGAGGAATTAATGAAAAAATCTACAGCAAGCTTTTAGTACAAGAAACTTCCTTTTATATCAACAAACCACTAACTTGGAGCCTTGAAGTGTTTAGGCCTTGGGATTTTTAATGCCATTTCACATCCCATAAAGGCTTACCACCTTCTTTGTAACTACATGTTGGGTAATTTTCAAGTCAGACTTATAAATCAGTTCAAAAGATGTTGGGGGGAACCCTTTAAGATTTGACCTGCTTAGACTCACAGCCTCTCATATTTAACAGGTCTCACTGAAAGCAGCCTGGTTTCCCCATGGTCAGATCCTATTACAAACCCCACCTTGTATTCAGTCTCAGATCTACACACAGTTGGGACGAGGCTTCGGGTTTGATATAACAAAATGAATCTTTATCTGAAGAAAACATATTTCTCCCTTTTGGATACAGCTTTGAGAGCCAGAATATAAAGTATTGACTGAACTGAACCAATTATGGATAGTGATAAAATATTCCAAATCCCTGCCTGGGAAAGCTGCTAGAAGAAACTTTTCTGTCTCCTTCTGACCCTTGCCCCCCCCCCCCACCCCGGGTGAGAGGAGATAGTTCTAGTAGACTGCAACAGGCTGTTTTTCTCTGGAAAGGAAATACCCTGCTGATGGGAACTGACAGCTCTTTGACATAGCAAAGAAAGCTGTATCGTATGATTTTGAGCATTTCCCATCTTAAATAAGGTTGAACCTAAAGATTTTCCTTAATTGCCCCAATGGAACAGAAAATGACAATTGTTTCTATTGTGCGGGGAGATAGACTTCATTGCCAGCTTGTGAATTTGGCTAGAAACTCGTGTGTCTGTGTTTGTCAATGGCTTAATATGTGAAATAGGTGCACACAATGCCATACAGAATGTCTATCGTGAGAGTACTCTGGTGATACACTGTCTAAAAGCTATAGTAACTGAAAATTTAATGTCCATTATGGTGTAGAAGACTTGTTCTCTATTAAGCTAGGTACAGCACTTAAAGAAAAATTTAATTAACAGTTTTCTTAATGAATTTTCTGCAAATGTGAATGGGCTACTTCTCAGTCCTACTGGTGAGAACTTCAGTCATATGTAGCAAAAGATCTTTTGGTTTCAAATTGATCCTGTCCTTTGTCTTAAGTCCCTATGCTTTGAAAAACACAGTTTCCTCTGAGTTTCCAGAAATGGGAAGAGAGGCCCTGAGGCTGTCTATTGAGTCACCATATTCCCAGTCAAGAATTAACATGTGTGGCTTTTCCTGTACTTTGATACAATGTGAGAGGATGAAAGGAGTGGAGGTGTGAGGGCAGGGAAAGGGTGAAGAAGGTAAAGGGAGAAAGAAGCAGCAAGAGAGAACAGCAGTGAGCTGTGAAGGTCCATTGCTTTGCAGCATTACGTAGACTGCATTCCCAATGTTGATTTTTTTTCAGGACTCATCAAGTCAGTTGCACAGATGTTGAACAGTTGGTGAACTGAAGTGCTCACTACTTCGAGACATTGACACTCATGTTTATCTGGGAAGTAGCAACTGCCATGTTATCTGTGCAACTCAAATGCAACTCTGCCTGATGACACGGATCATATGTGATTTTTTTTTTTTTTTTTTTACCTCTATAAGAGCCTCCCTCTTTTCCCTGGAAGAATCGATTACAATAACGTTGATTAACCTTGAGATGTCATATGTCCAGTGCACATGCTTTTAGTGTCAGCAGACTTAAAGCTTCTAATCAAACAAACCCAAAAAAATCTCTTGGCTTTCTGAATTTAGATGAATGCCTGTAGACATAAGAACTAGTTTAATCTGTAGCTCGGTGACCTTTACTATCACCCACCATCAGACTGCAGTCCCTTGTGCATGTGTATGGAAATCTGATAATAGCTGAGTAAAAATAGCTGTATTTCAGTATGGACAAAACAAAGTCTTTTAAGGTGGGAGAGAAAAGGCAAGAAAGTGAAGAAAAAAATATAATCTTTCTTGAAAATGACAGGCTGTTGTAGCTGGAACTTCCAGCTGAAATACTGGCCTGAGGCACTTGTCGAGCATGGACTATTACGCTCCAATCAGTTTAGCTTTTGCAAAACTATCATCAACGGTGAGCACTGAGAAGTGTCAGTCAGTATTAGCCACAGATAGCAAGTGCTCCAGCTGAAACACTTGCACTTCCATCTTTGTGCAATGAAACATTTCTCTAAGAAGTAAACAGCACCCTGACAGGGAGGTGGAAGAGATGGAAATGGGCAAGCTCCTTGACAGCCCAAAGTCCAGCGTTATCAAATAAAAGCATCATTTGTTTGTTTGGGGTGGTGGTGGTGTTATGGCCTGTTTTGCTAATTTGTCTTTAAGGTTTGTCCTGCTTTTGCTATTGATGTCCACAGTTACATGTCAGCATAACATTTACTATGAGATGGAATGAGGAACACAGGATTAACCTTACTCCTTGTGCAAGGCTGAGAAACTATTGTTGACTCAATGGCTAGTGTCTGCTTGATGACATGTATACAAAGTTAGGTTTAGATCACGTTTTTTCTATGTAATATTCAGAAGAACCAAAAAGCTGTTTTCTATCTTTCTGAAGTGAATCAGTGCAATTCTTTAAACATATGGCTAAAGACCCAATTGTGGGCATCTGTTAGAAGCACCTGAACTGTTTTCTATTGTTTGGAAATTACTTCTACTTTGCAAATGCCCGCTTACCAGGTTTTAAGCATCTGAATTTGAATTCAGACTTGCTTGTTTATCTCCTAAACTTCTCATGGATTTCTATAGCATTTAGTCTTTTATAAACCATCATACTGACAAAGCTATTTTTCACAGTGTTGGTAGTGCTTAATGTACACTGTTAACTCTTGGTGATAGTTACTGTGATTGCAAGGGTCCAATCCTGCCTATTCTGGGGGAAAAAAAAAAAAAAGAATTCTGTTTTACTTGGAGGGAAGAAGATTACATTTTAACAGTGGAAAGAGTAGCTTCAGATTTTATTTGCTCCTAAGTAAAGTTAGTTTTCGGTAGAATGATTTTTCACTTCTAGCTGCTCTTAATGTACTGGTAACTAGTTGCAAATCATGCAAGTTATATAAAGCTTTTGCCCTGGAATTTCTTTGCAGTGAAAATTTTCATCCTGACTTAAGGCCTAATGTTATCAGGTGAGGAACAGCCTCTAATTTTTTTGAAGGTAGCCTCCAAGCTAAAACCCATAATGCTTGATATTTTGCTGCTATTAATGCTGAAATAAAACTGAAGACCAGAACAGACCCATCATTATATTTGGAAGTACCAAACTTTCGGTATTGGTGACAAAGTCAGAGAACTAGAGTCTAGGTTTTTTGACTGCATGATGCTGTTACAGTAGTACCTGATTGCAATACAATTAAGAGGTCACCAAAGGATGAAGGGGGTTAGGTGGGTAGGACTTTACTAGTTTAAAGGATCTCTGTTTTTAACTGTAGAAAAGCTTTGCTCATAACTGAACAGAAATCAAAAGCAACAGGAAGGCTTTACCTGCAGCGCTGCTCAGCCACTTCCTTCCCCTCCCTATGACATGCACGATCTCCCTTCCTCTTACCTTCTGTTAGCTCTAACAGTTATTCTTCTCCGCTTTAGCATCCTGTCAGGGTTACTTCTCTACTTACACATGTCCCCTGTATTTCCATGCTTTTATTTCTATTTATTCATTTATATCTTCCACTGAGATCACCAGGAAAGCTGGACAAAAGTTACTATGACATGCAATTTCCCTGTGTGGTAGAAAACAAGCTGCCCTGTCTGCAGGAGATGGAAACAGAAAGGGATTAGGTGGTGTTCTAGCAACAGGTCTGCTTTAAGTGTAGGGAAAGCACGAGCTTGGGGAAGACTCACAGAGTTCAGGTGAAGAAAAAAGTTGTTTAGTGTTACACACTGTAAGAAAGGATCATCCCCAAGAGCCTCAGTCACTGCTCAGTTGTGGAAGCAGCAGCTTCAGTATTATAGAGATGGACTTCTAAGTTTCTATAGGACAGTAACTGAAAAAAATATTTTGGAGCCACTGATTTTTCTGTGCCCAGTTCAGAAACCGGTTCAGCAGACAGAATAACACTGGCTGCAGTGTACTGTATAATTTGATTCCAGAGCACTAGTAACCTTGGAGGTTTATGATAAAGCTAAAGGAGCTGTTCTAATAAGAGACATTCAAGATCAATGTTTTTTCCTTTGTTTCATTTAAAAGTAAGAAGTGTGAACAATTCCTTTCCTTATGTTATACTGGTGGAAAATGTTACTGCTTTGAAAAAAAAGAGTTATCAGACTTGCTTATGCATAAAACTATGAAAATTTTGCAACAGAATCATTTTCCTTAGTAGTGAGGGAAAGTTATTTAGCCATTATCAGTAAATAGTGTATCTTAGAAAACTTGATGCTTTTCTTGACATTTTAATCTATTTTGATATCCCAGAAAGCAAATAACATCATGATTTCTCTGAAAGTATCAGTGAAAATTATTTTAACCCCCCACAACCAAGCCATGTAAACAGGTGTTAAGTCCTTTAGTGATGGCTGAACTGTTACAAAGCTCTAAAATAATGTTTTTTTTTCTGTCAAAATGCTTTTCATCTTATACTAGCATTATATGTGTTGCCGTGCCTCACATAGGATTTCCTTTTCTACTTGTGAAACATTTGTTTTAGAAATGGTTTGCACTTTTAGTAGTCACAGTCCATATGAACAGGCTTATTAGGTAAAGGCCATCTCCCTAACAACTGGATGGTGCCAGACAAGTCTTTAAGTGAAGCTCTGGAAGTGTGCTAATCATAACTGTGGACTGCTTGAGACAATCTTAAGGCATGAAAATATTGAATAACTTCGTGCTGTTTCTTCAGTGTCTCTGTTCTGTAAGATTACTATGTGTGACTTAGTTGTAAAATTTCCTTTTTATATTTTACATGGAAATTTAACAGCTCTTGCAGTTAGTCAAATAATAGAAAAGTAGCAGTTCCAATGAAAATATTAAATATTTTTTATGGTATCATAGCTCAGAAAGACTGATGCTTTCTTGCTGTCCTGTGTAATAACAGTAGACATCTGTATGCTACTGATTCTGAGGTTCAGACCTTCTACAGTCTCTTTGTTAGCTGTATTTCATTAGCTTTTATAAACCTCTTGCCTTCAATAACGGCAAATGAAACTCTGGCACAATGTCTCCCTCTAGGCCACAGACAACTCCAACTTCCAATAATTCAGTTTTGGAGTTGAATAAAAGACAAATTATTCTGTCATGTGTCAGTAGCTACAATACATCAACCAGTAATACAAGGTACTTACTGTGAAAGAAGCAGGGATATTTTCAATTACTGCCAGCTACTTAATTATCCACGGCGCCGGGGTGTGTGAAGCCGAGCGGCTCCTTGTGTTGTACAAAGCACCGCTTCCTGTTTGGCTCCAAACCCTGGGTTTCCTGTGCTCAGGCACATGGGACCAGAAACAAAACTTGAGGTTTCAGTGGTTTTATTATGTTAGTTTAAGAAAGTACAATGTGTGATAAACTTAGCTCTGTAGAAAAGGTTATACTGAGGGGTGTAAAAAAAAAAAGTATGCCTTCTGGATAGCTCATGTTTGTGTGCAGCTGCACTGAAAATGAGTGGAGCACAACAACCACAAGAAACTTTTGCTTTCTTAAGAACAGACTTTATATGACCTTGCTCAAAGCAAAACAACACATGGCCCTTTCAGGCAGCTTGATGTAGTAGGTCACTGATACTCTCCAGCCTTCATTTGTTCTCATCCTAATGGTCTAACGCGTGGAACTTGCATATAGAGCATCTGTAATGATTGACAAGTGATACTGGACTAAGCTGTAGAGCCACCCTCCTGATTAACCCTCCTCTAAGGAGTGACAGAAACAGTGTTCTGACAGTGTCTTCTCACACAGATATACCTTCTTTTACCCTCTTTTAACTTCTGCAGCCTGTTCTGTTCCCTAGAAAACGTTTTGGTCTTTATTTTTTTTCTTCTTAAACTTCATAAGATTCCACCACCTCCTTACCTCTTCAGATTGGTAAAAGAAATTGATGCTGAAAGGCAATCTACTGAAAAAAATCTTC
Source organism: Megaceryle torquata (assembly GCA_024611175.1). NCBI lineage: Eukaryota > Metazoa > Chordata > Aves > Coraciiformes > Cerylidae > Megaceryle > Megaceryle torquata. The sequence continues at coordinate 60,455 of JANIJG010001986.1, read as the reverse complement.
TGTAAATTACAGAAAGCAAACAGTGGTTTTATGCACTTTCCTGTGGTGGAGTGTAGTGGGGTTTTTTGTTTGTTTGTTTGTTTTGTTTCAGTTTTTTTTAAAAAACAAACAACAACCACCCCACACCCCCCCCCCAAGCAAATTATGTCAGAAATATTAAGTTATTGGCTTGCAGAATACTAAAATGGGATTTTATATTCCACAGCAAGGTGAGCTGACCCAAGTTGGCTAGAGGGATGTTCTCTATCATGTCATGTTCAGCAGTAAAATTGGGTCTGGAGAGCTTGCCAGTGTTTGCTGTTTTTCGGGGACTAGCTGGGCAGCAGTTAGCTAGTGGTGAGCGATTGCTTTGTGCATCATTTTTCCTGGGTGTTTTTTAATCTTTTTTACTAAACTATTTGTCTTTATTGCAACCTAAGAGTTTTTTCACTTATGGCCTGGTGATTTTCTGCCCCCTCTTGCTGGGTGGTGGGGAGTGAGTGAGCAGCTGTGTAGTGCTTAGCTGCCTCCCACAGTTAACCCCTGATAGGGGTCATAGCCCATTCAGAAAAATTGCATTGATACTGGGAGCTAGAAATTACCTGATTTAATGCTGTCAGTCATTAACTTCTAGTTTGCAGAATTATACAAATCACTTCTGTGATTTATGCACTGCTGATTATCAGGAGAGGACAAATATATTTCATTTTTACTAAGTAATGTATGCATACATGCATATAATAAGCTACTCTGTCAATGTCACATTAATTATCCAATAATACTGAACTTAATTCTTGCTGTAAACTTAGATGTGCATTTCCTTGCACTGTCATAAATTATGTAGTAAACCCTACCTGTTTACCATACTGCAAAAATGTTTCTGTAAAGCTTATCCCTGCCACTTAGCTTAAAAATGAATAGTAAGTGATTTCCCTGTCCTCTACTTATCACTTCAGGTATTAAAAATGGTCTCCTTCAGTTTGTATAGACAGACTTTGCTGTTTAATAATTGTCATCATATGGTGAGTTTGTTGCAGAAATAGCAGTCAAATTAGTAGATTCAAATTTTCTCTTCCTGGCCTACATTTTGGCCAAGAACTGTAGTCATGGCATTTAGTTTTCCCTGGTCCTAACCTCTGTAAATATAAACACTTCAGTTCTTTTGTGATTTTATTTTTTTTTAAATCAGATTCTTTGCAGATAACCTTATAATAACTGTTTCCATTTTGACAACCTCTTTGTTCAAATTAATCCTTTGGATTCTACTTCTTTTAAAAAGCCCAGAAAACAAACACTACTGGAACCCTCCAAATCCTTTGTTCCGGTAATTTAGGATCTTGGGGAAAGCATCATGACTTGCTGTTGCTATGTTGGAGGGATCTGTGAAAATTATCTTCATCTAGTTTTATTCTTTGTTTTATGCTTGGCACATAAAAGAAATAGACCACAAAGATACAAATTATAAGAAATATTGGGGATGGAATTGTTTTGGGTTTTTTTCCAGTTGAATGCTAGCAAACCTAGTTACTAGTTTGCTGGTAAACCAGTATCAAAAAATCTCTGGATCTGTCAAAATAATCTAGTACAAAATAAGATGGACAAGCCGTTGCATGTGATGAACAGGAACATGGAAAGGAAAATACTGAAACATAACAGGAAAAACAAGGAGGAGTGCTTTGTGTCCTGGCAACTTCCTATCTATATGCCACAGTCCAGAAATGGTTCTCTGTAAATTCATTCTACATGACAGTGAAGCGAAATCTTACAGTTTGTGTTGTAAGCTATCCTTTTCCTTCAGACAACGGAATGCTCTTGACAGTACCAAAAAAGCAAATCCATTATGTGATAGGATACCACTTCTAATGGGCAATTTTGCATTTGATGCTGTTGTTAGTAATGAATAACCCAAAGCTATCATTAAAGATACTGGGGCAACTTCTCTGCTGCACTGTTTCTACTTTATGTGGTAGATATAGAGAGGGACCATCAGGGTACAATTTTTAGTTCTTAGTCTGTAGCTCTACAGTTGTTTAAAGTCATCCAAATATTCTCCTAACATTGGCAAGTACATTTCAGGAGTTTGTCAAATAACTTAAATAGCAAGGACCAGTGGCCACTGGTGCAGCATATAGACAAAACAGGGCAAAACCAGGGTGTGCCAGAGTGAGTGTTTTGGAGACTCGGACCTTAAACTGCACCTCACAGCAATTAGTAGTTGCCTCAGCATCTAGACCCTTAGCTTGTTTTGTCTGGGCTTGGCCCATGCACTAATTAGAATGACCAAAGCAGACCCTTGATTAGAGTATAAATGGGGCACTCAGGAGCCAGTTGCATTTGTTCTTCGCAGAGCGACAGGCCTGGTGTACGGACCCTTTCCTTGGATATGCCATCCAAGGATACTGCCATGGATTGAGTGAGCCTTGGTCCCATCTTTGGGTGAGTGATATCCTGGCCATTCTTGTGTGGGAGGTTTCCCCTTTATGAGTGAAAGCGTGCCCATTTTGGTTCATTTTTCCTCAAGTTCATGAATGAGTTGTGTAGTCATTATATTCCCAACAGACATCTGACCTTGTGTTTTGTCAGAAGCAGTGCTGGGCGACTTGGCTTGCAATAAACCCCTGGGTGTTTTGATAGCTCTTGCTGCCTGCTTTCTGGATGTCTCTGTGACAGACTTCTATCCCTGTGACTCTAGATGCAATGTCTTAGGAGTCAGAGGAGCCACTTTTCAGGTGCCTTTTTTTTTTTTTTTTTTTTTTTTTTTTTTTTTTTTTTTTTTTTTTTTTTTTTCCCTGCGAT
>JANIJG010001986.1:36502-52518 GCA_024611175.1 Megaceryle torquata | reverse complement strand
AGAATGTGTTGGGGTCGTGGTGTTGGTGGGTGGTGGGGGGGGGGTGGGGGGGGGGGGGGGGGGGGGGGGAAGTAAATCAGGTTGCTTTGTTGAGGGAAGTGACTTTTCACCTCAATTGGTGATAGTGCTTTACTGTCATATGGCCCATAAGCTATGTAAAGTCATGTTGCATTCTGTAGCATAACTATGTAATACTGATGGATATAATACTCTGTGTGAGCCTTTTAAAACATGAAAGGCCATCTGATATTGAAGATAGCTTATGAATGCAAAATGTTACTTGCTTTTGTTTTAACTTCAGGTAATGTGACCTAGTGGGATGGCTACATGTTCCTAATCTAGTATTTTCATTATGCCAGAAACCCAAATAAGTTCTATTTTGAAATTGTATCTACACTGATTCTTTTTTTTCCTTTAATTACAAGTTGAGAAAAGGTTCTTGGTTTTTACCCAGTGGTAGTTTTCTTATTTCATCTTCTGGAAAAATAAAAAGGAAATTCAAGCATTTCAGTGTTTTCATTCTGAAGTATGTTGAAAAAAATCAGGTCTCAAAATATTTTGAGGAAAGGCGGAAATAATGTAATGTTTTCCAAATTTTGTTTGTTTGTTTTCCCACTGCAATTGAATAATTCATACCATTGCATTCAATAGAAATAAAGATAAATGCAAGAAGGGAATTTGAAATGAGAGAAAGGAAACCTTTAAATTGAGATAGTAAAAGCAATCTGAGTTTTGTTTTGTTTAGTTTTTTTTTGGTAATTAGTTCCAGTCAGCATATTCTGCAACAATACTCGTACAAATATAACAGCAATTTCTGTAGATGACTTACTGGAAATTATTTTAACAACTCTATGGAATAGTTGAAATATATAATTTCCTGTTGGATTTCTGTGGTATCATTTGACAGCTGCTTTCAGACCTTATTTGCCTTACACAATCCATACTTGCTCTAAGGCTTGCTTCTTTTAAACTGTTTAAGGAAAAGGAGTCATAAGTAAGCACACTTTAGACCCCCCTGTGTCACTTCAGGTGACAATTACTTGGGGAGAGAAAGCACAAAGTGAGATTTGTAATGGAAGTGGAATTTCTGAATATTAGAACTATACGGAAGGGTTTATGTAAAGTTCTGTATAAGCTGTTTCAACCTGGAGGTTGTTCCATCAAGTTCCTTCGTGTTGGCACATCTGAGAGGTGACCTGCCCCAAGCATGCTGGCCCTGCAGATGTTCTCAGGGAAAGGCTTTATTTCACTGCAGGAGCTGAAGTTCTGTTCAGGCTTGGAGTCAGCAAGTGTTCTAGTCTGGACAGTGGCCAGAGTGCTTAGTTTCTTGAAGAGGTGTTTCCTTATGTAGTGGAACTTCCATGCTGTTGAAGTTCTGATACAGACATAAAAATTGAAAAAACAACAAACAACCCTGTGGCCCCTGCCCAAGAAATCACCAAACAGCCAACCAAAAAAAAAAGAAAGGAAAAAAAACCAAAAGCCACCCCAAAATGAGGAAGAATTTGAGGTGAATATTTTAGACCATGCATCAAAACACAGGAGTTCTGAATTGGGAGGGAGAAAAATACTTGTATACTTAGAAATTTCAATGTAAGAAATATGATCTTGCTTTGGTTTTTATTTTGTATTCATGAATTGTTGACTTAATAGAGGGAGATTTAACCAAGCTAATTCATTAACAGTTCTGCATCCAAAGGAAAAAGTGCTAATTTAATTAAAAATTTGCAAATGAGAAGGCTACTTTTAAATTCAGGCAGTGAATGAACATTGAATGCTCTAGGGACCTGGCCTGCTTATACTTTTAAGTGGCATTTTCAGTCAGATTTGAAGAGGGTCAAGGTAAGTGCAGGGAACTGGAAAGATGTATGTGCTTCTGAATATTCAAAACAAGCAAAAACCAGGAGGAATAAAGAAGACTGTTGATCAGTATTTGAAATGAAGTGAAATACTTTCAGGAAATGTTTAAGAGTCTTGTGCCTTGCTGAGTTGCAAATCTAATACCTTTACTGACATCTGTGCCAAACTCTGAGGACAAAAATGCACCTACCATTTTTCTGTCTGGAGGAGTTTAAAGCCACCATTTCATATTACATGTTCAAAATGTTTTTCGGTATTCCATTTAGTTCATACGCTACGTTTAATCTGAAAATTGCATGAGTCCAAGATGACTCCTTCGATCTCTCTAAACCAACAGACATACTACAGGGATATCTGATGTATGAAAAAGGTTGTAAGTAAAGCAGTCCACTGGACCTCTGGAGACCTCATTTTGGCTTTGTCTGCCACTGACCAGGTGGCTCTGGAGAAGCCACATCACTCTTCTACACCATCGGTTGCTCTTTTAGAAGGAAAAAGATAGTATCTTTGGCATTTATAAAGCATTTGAGATCTAATTATTTATAGATTGCAGGATAGGTAATGTAAGTACTAGCTGATAAACAATTATTTGAGAGGCTACTGCAAGGAAAATAAGTGGGGAAGGTGTTACTAACAGCCTCCCATTTAACAAGGGGACTCATACATGGACTTCATCTCTTGGATATTAACAGAATTTTTCTGGATTCTTCAGCTTCCGACTGAAGCTGTGACAAGCAATGTTACTCTGTTGACATTGCCCTCTGATCATTTACAGAGTGAAGAGATGAAAAAAGCCAAACTTAAGAAATGTAGCAGGGAGGTGGGGGAAATCCTGGCCCTTGAGGAACCAGTTCTCTTTTGTTGGCCAGGGAGTTGAGTTCAAGCATATGTAGTACAGAATTTATGCATTAAGAGGAAAATGATGCACTTTTTAAATCTCAGAGAATCAGTTTGCATAGGGTAGGGTTAAATCTTGTCAATCATCTCAAGAAATGGTGGCCCAGTTTCTCCCCTGTGTTACACTGACTGAATCCGAGAGTGATGTATTGGAGAATCACTGTTCAGCTCAGAAAAATGGCATGTTGATCTTGTCAGTGGGTGTTGATTTCAAAGCTAAGTTTCAATAATGACATTTATAGAATCAAATACAGTATTTCTGTAAAAACTTGATTATTTTTTGTTTGTGAAGAGAGCATTTTTTCCTCTCAGTTATTCATAGATGAAATCCGAGCTTGACCAGACGTCAGTCCAAAGTACACTGCAGTTTGAAAAGGAGCTTGAAAGGGAAAACTGGCTTTGGGCATTGAAAGAGCACATTTAATTTACAATAGAGTTAAACACCATTACATTTATTATGTGTAATGATATGATAATTGTGGAAAGATAAGATTGCTTTCATTAGATTTTCACTGAATGACATTGTAAAAAATAGCTTGAAAGGCTCTTCATTGTAACTTGATCCAACTGACTGTCTTGTGCTTGTACCTTCTTAAAATCTTTAATATGGAGTTTTTAGGAGTTTTGACGTGTTTATAGTACTGAACATTCTGAAAAGATCAGCAGGCTATTTGATTTCTCTTTTTTAATAAGTTACAGTAAGCAACATCCATATTTTTTGTACAGCACAGCCCTGTTGCTCCTTAAACAGTGTGCTGACAAAACAATTTCAATATAATGAAGCAGCTCACTGTGACTTCTCTAGAGAAAATAAAACTGAATTTGATGGTGTGGATGTTTCTGACGAGACATTTTATCATGAATACTGTTAAAGTTCCACTTTTCTCATCAGAATAGGTTAGAAACAGCAAAATGTCTAAGCTGCCTTATTTGTTCTTAGTGTGAACTTTGCATTGCATAGTGAATATTCATGTAAATAACAGAAATCTACAGAACTCCAAAGATTTTAAAAACCCAAAACAACCAAAAAGCGTGTCCCCCAGCACGTCCCCCTCCAAAATAAACCCTAAACCCAACCCTGAGTATTGTTAGAATTATGCTTGATAGTTCCTTCAGCTGGGGAATTTGAGTACTTGTCTGCTTGATACTTTTGCAGAGATCAGTGTCTTCTGTAATCCTTTTGTCATTCAGTGATAAAAGTGGAGGAAAATAAAATGAGAAAAGGATGCTTCCATCTCAGATGGGAACAATACCTGCTAAGAAAGGAAATTTATGGGTGTTCTTCGGGATAAAACAGAGTTAATGTTGTGATGTGTTTTATTTTTTAATTTATTTAATGTAGACCCTGGTAAATACTAGCAGAGAACATTACTGATGTGACTTCTGTTAGCTTCTGCACGTGTGGTGTGCTGTGACTTGTTATGATGAGAATGTGTGGTTTTCCAGTGCTTTTGTAGAGAAATGAGATACACAGAATGACAGGAAAGTATTTGGAAATAGACTTGAACTGAACATTGGATGTGCTACATGCTTTGCCTAACATATTCACAGGTCTTCAAAAGTGAAAACCCAAACAAGTTCAGGTTTACAAGCAAGACTTGTGCAATGCTTTCAGGCTACAGGAAATGAAATAAGAAAACAGAGATCACCATAATCAACACTGCGGTTATCAAGATGGTTTGAGCTCTTGAAAATACATCCTTGAGAATCTTCAGTAACTTGCTGAGTGAAGAGTATTTGTGCTGTCTTGACATCCATATGAGAACATAACCTTGGAGGTCAACGGATAGCTTTCGAAACTCATGCAAAATGTAACCTTTCAGGTGAAACTGTCTACTGCAGTGTGCAGAATGCTTGGCATTTACTGAGTTGTGGCATTGTGCACTGTAGATCTGGGGAGTGTATTTTATGCAGAAGACCTAGAGATAATATGCCTTTGCTTCTTTATTTATGATGTTGTCAGAGATACATGAGGGAGAGAGTTGTCTGGAAAGGAAACATAAAACTCGCATCCTTTCAGTTTTGCCAAATACCGTTTTTTAGGCAGGTGTAGCTGCCTTGGAAAGGAGTTGTAATCACAGCTCTGGGAAACATTTAAAGATTTTCTGTGAATGCGTTCACATAATTTCCTTCACGCAAACCCCCCTTAGATACATCTCTCTTTCAGAATTGTTTTCTTTCTGAACTAACATCTTGATCTGTCCCACTATCCATCTCTTTGTAATTAGATCAAGCTCAAAATGACTAAACCAGGTTACTCTGCTTCTACCTTTTTCTCCAAGAGCTGTCATCACTTGCTTCCTTCTCATGCAAACTGTCTGTGATTTGAGCATGTATAACCTCAGTTACCAGGTTTTCTTCTGTTGCTTTCACCCAGGCTTTTCAGATGCCTCTAACCATTGCAGACTTTTTTCCTCCAAAGCATCTTTAAGATGTGTGCTCTGCTCTGTTGCTCCCTGGGCAGGATTTCAAAACTTAATGTTGAGATTTCTGTAACAAACTCATGTAATATTTGAAAGTACTGCCAAAAGATTGAACTGCTGGTGGCTCTGGCAGTTTTTAACATCTCTTTGTATTCCTCGTCAGGCTCCCAGTTTTCTTTCACAACAGACATTTTAACTTTATATTCAGAGAACCTTGTTTCCCTTTCCACTTTTCACATTGCCATTTAGACATAGGTTGAATTCTGCCTAGGTCCATTATCTTCAAATAGATACCTCTGTGTACTTTTTTCCTATCTTAACCCTGTCTTTCATATGACAAAATTTCTAAAACCATCTGTGGTCTTTATGCTTTCAAACACCTTAATTAAGCTCTACAAATCCTGACAGTGACTCTTCAGCATACATGTCAGCTGTCCATCATGATGATCTGTGCCTCCCTTTATTTTCCAGTGCTGCTTCAGTTTATCCCTGTTGATCAGCTCTATTTGGCTTTACTTTCCAACTAATGGCTTTTCTGCAATGAGTTTGTAACCTGTGGTTTGCTTGTAAAGTGCTGCTACAGTGAACTTCTGGACAATGCTTTTTGGTGTGCAGGCAGGCTTTGATATTAGGGGGTTTCTATTCATCTGTCAGTTGTTATCCTTTTAATTTAAATGCTGACTGCTCAGAGTGAAAAAGGTACTAGTATCCTATAATCAGAAAGTGTTGCTCTAAAATTTATTCTGTACCTTCGTCCAGGACAGTACAGGGGCAATTCACACAAAATTCGTTGTCCAAAAGGGATTGAGCTAACAGTTCATGATGATTCATGCTTCATTAGCATTTCTTCTGAATGACTTCGGTAGTTTAAAAAGAGATTTTTTCCAGATAGCTGAACTGCCCTTAAAATGCTTGACTGATGTTTCAGTATTCATGTTTTACATAGAATGCTGGATTACTTTGTACTTCACCCCGATTTTACATCTTCAGAGTTTAGACAAGGATGTGATGCTTCCTTGACGTTTTTATCACTGATTTAGATATAAATTGTTGTTACATTGCATCAGACAAGTTGAACACCCTCTGCATGCTCTGAGAGGTAGAACTGCTGTGTTGCATAGATGTTTTTCTGTTTTGGTAAAATACAGATGGGAAAAAAAATCCCGAAGATTTAAATGTGTAAATTAATAAATAGTGCTCTGCTATGTTGCTGTGCATTGTTCACAAAATGTCTCACTGGATTGCTAAAAATTGCAAATATAATCCCCAGAAGTTGATAAGCACTGAGTTGCTTCCACTGCTTTGAGACTGGGTCTAGATTATATTGCTTCAGTTTCCTCTTTTAGTTTTACTGCTTATTTTTCTGCTTTTCTTTTTTGAAGTGCTCTTCCATAGTTAGATTTTGTGTCCTTTAACAAATGTTATAGGTCCTTCTAAACAAGGACAACGTTCTCAAGTTTTTATCTCTAGTCTTCAATTCTTGCCTTAATTTAGCTATTGTGAATTCTATGGATTAAGCAATGCTACAACAAGTCAGTCAATCATTTTAAGTTCTTGTAGGATAAAAATGATGGGTGATATTATACAGTTGGACTAGATGACTGTTACAGTTCCCTTTCAAATGAAATATTATCTTCTTTAAAATAATCTGTTCTGTGGTATTGCCGAGTCTTGTGGACAGTGATCTTCAGACCCTTGAGCACTCTTAAATATACAGAAGTTCTGAAAAGCTGTGTGAAACAAATTCTGAAGAGAACTACTCATATGAATCTTTACTGAATGAATCCTTTCAAGAATAATTATCCACCTGGTAAAGTCAAATGTCCACTATATAAATCTGTTTGATGTAACTGATCCCCCTAGGGTGGGAATCTAGGTGACTGACTTGAGTGTTTCAGTACCACAATGAAAACGTTGAACCACAGCTTCTCCGCTTAACCTGGGAGGCAGTTGCTCACTGGTTTGTCTGCTGGAGTCCCAGAGCTCTGGTTACCCACTGGTTGTTGTGGTTTTCTTTTTGCTGGAAACCGGGCTGTGTGAGGAGATGACAGATACCCACATCTCAGCAGGAAAAGGGTCCTGGCTTTGCAGCTTTACACGTAGCTACTGTTGCCTGTATTGTATGGCATACAGGGGAGAGGTAAAAAGATGAGTTTGAGTAGTACTTGGAAGGAGTGAGATACTTTGGAAACATTATACCTGTCCTGCAACCGTTTTGGATTATCAAACAGTTTATGTTTTGTCAGAGCCATTAATATATATACTTTTTTTTTTAATTAAAAATATCCTACTTGGATGCATATGTTAATTTTCCCGCAGCATAATCTTTACTAACCCCTAACCTGATCAAAATCCTTTTTTCAAATCCATTATTAGCAGTAGACTCTTAATTTTTTTTCTGATATTCTATGGTAGCAAGGATAAATTTACCTGAGAGAAGCCAAGGCAAAACAAGAGGTATCAGTATCTTATTTGAATGAACATTCTCTATATGTTTTATTTTTATACAACAGAAAAGTTCAAGGCAAACTACAGCTAGAACTTTCCCAAGTGTTTTAATCACTGTTGTAGTATGCTGGTGGAGTATAAGAAATGCTACTTTTTAATTTAAAATAAATCTAACTTCCGCCTAATATATGTGGTGGGCAATTTGCAATTATGATCTTCACGATGAGATTTCCTCATGAAATGAGAGGTGTATTACAATTTAAATGGAGTTGCAGATCTGGTTGATGTTTAATTTGTGACCCAGGGGTCAGTAGTTACTGGGTGTAATAACCCTGGGGTAATGTGACTCTTCAGGGCACATTTGTATAATAAGAAATCGTAACTAGGTATAGGAAGCATGATGATTTTTTTTTTTTTTTTGCCTTTCCAATTCAAACATGCCACTCTTTCAGTTTCCTTTTTATATGCTTAACATTCCAATTAACATGTTTGTTTTTTTTCCCCTGTAAAAGGGAAAGTTACAGAAGCTTACACATTTCTGTTTTCAGCAAGCAGCTATAGTCCATTGTTTTCTATTTACTAAAAAATAAGCCTTTCTTGTCAGTGGGATTGCTAGTAGTTGTCATTTTGGTGTGCTTCACTTTTTTGGTACTGTTCCCTTATTCTTGTGCCTTGGGTGACTAGTTGCTGACAGTTTTATTAACCGAAATGCAATTACAAAATGTATATATGTGGGTTTTGACTACCGGGAGCCAGTCCAGACCTATAAGAGATAAAGAGCTATCTGGTCTTTTCACTGAAGTGTTTTTAATGTGTCTTGCACTGAGACATCATAACTAACTCTTTTTTTCCTGTTGAGTACTCCTGCATCTTTCAGGTGTAAGAAGCATGATAGCAGTATCTTAATATGCTTGCATGTATCTGAGGTAATGCTGTTGTCTTCAGTTCCAGCAGTAATAACACTCGAGCTCTTTGTTTCCCTTTGGTTTTACTTGTGGTGTTTCCCCAGTACCGTCTCTGCAGGCAGCTGGAGCTTTCTGCAGGATCATGGGATGGATTCAAGCTGAGGGGAGACATATCCTGCAGAGTACTCAGCCCAGGGTCCCATTAGGATCCATCGTATCTCAATTCTCATGCTTTTTCCCCAAAGGAAACCTGAAAGTGAGAACTATGTCTTATGTCAGACTGTACGTGGAGCAAGGCCACCAAGGAGTGTCTGTTACCCGTGCTTGGGTGTTGGGGAGTGTTGAGCCGCTTGTGCAGGCTGGGCATGGATACTGCACCCTGCCATCTACACACAGGTTTCTTGGACAGGGTAGTAGCCCCTGTAGTATCCCCAGGGTAGTACCTAGGTAGTCTCTTGTTGCTCAGTACAGGCTTGTCCCTGCTACAGGCTGCTTAGACTATCAAAGCTGCTTTTGGAGCAGTGCTGAGTCTAAGTGATAAGGTCCTATAAACATGGTGTTTTAGCATGTTCTCTAATTTTGACTGGAAGTTACTCAGCTTTCAGTGGGCTTGAAATGAGGTCAGGTCACGCTCACACATGTCCATGTACACCTGTGAACACCGAGAGAGTGCACTTGAGATGCAGTGAGGGATCAATGTGTTCCCAGGGTGGCTGGAAGCTTGCAGGGTTACATCTTGCTGTTCTGGATGGAAATGGATATTGATTGTCTTTGAGAATAGACATGGGATGGGTGATTGGAAAAGGTTGCATATGCTCCAATTAAGAAACGCATCAGGGATTGTCTCACACAGCTTTTCAGAAATACTGTTAACAAAGATAGTGTAATAGTCCACACAGAAAGTGTCATGAGAAAAATATCAACAGCTTCCACAAAAGAGAGAGTTTTGTGTTTTCTTCTTTTACCACCTGATAAACTTACTTGCAAGAGGCAATCCACTGAGATCTTGGTCAGATGAGCTTATATTTACAAGAGGATTTTCAAACCTTTGTACTGCACCCTTGAATGTTGCATGCCACTTGGATGGAAGTTGTCACGGGGCTACATGATATTTTAAAAGTAAATTCTGTGCAGTAACTATCGCTTTATTAGTAACAGATTTGAGATAGAGAATCTCAGTGTTGTCAGGCTTAGAACTGAATCTAGTGTGTACACATTGCCTTGGAGCATGAATTTCCTTAAACCTGGATGAGGACTGACCTGATGTTGCTATACTCTAGCTCATATCAGCTTGATAAGTAGTACCTGTTGAAAAATTACCGAGCCTACTTCATTAGAGTTCATAGTGGGGACAAATGATTATCAAATGAAGTTTTCAAATTGCACCTTGCTTCACAGGTGACAGGCAGCTCATGTTTAAAGAATAAAAAGTTCAAAGTAGGTAAAGGATGTTTTTATCCAGGTCTACTACAACACTTTTTAATGAAGTAGTATTCATGGAGTCAATGCTAGTTCTTGTTTTTACCTTCATTTATCAATGGGTATTATCAACAAGTTTTCTTTAGGCGGTTATAAACCAAATTCTTAAATTCTGCCTTTGGTTACACTTTGCAGATGTAGAAATAAACCAAAAAGTAATTCCCACTTATATAAAAGAAAATACTTTCCTGCTACAGAAACAAAGCAATGTTGCAGAGAGCAGATTGTTTCAAACAGAAAATGAAAGCCAGAGGTCACATTTGCTGTTCAAGTCAGATTTATCTGTTCTGAAAAAAAAGTAATCTTAATACTCTTTCCTTGTTACTGACTTGCACTTTTTAATCCCATGGATTCTTTTAACTCTGTAGGAGAAATATTTTGCTATGTGCCGCTCAAAACCTGTATTTATTATTAATGTATCAGGACTCTTCTTGAAAAAAAAGCTGTGCAAACACCAATAAAGCAATGATTCTCCTGGCCGGCTTTGTAACACAAGAACAGTTGGATGCTGTATGTTAAGCTTGCAGATAGAATGAGATAATGGTCTAATGAAGTTCTAAAACTAATTTCTGTTTGCACAATTTTCAGTTCAAGTTGGCAGCTGCTCTCAAATCTGAATTCACATCAGAAATTCAGTTCATATGCCACTTGCATCTCAAATATTTACTCAGGGTCTTGCATGTGATTTTTTTTACTCAGAAATTACCCTGGTAGAAATAAGTAGCTCAAACACTTCTCTTCATTCTGCTTCTTGGTGAATTACAGAAGATCTGAATGCTGGATTCACAGTGCCTTCTCCCGACAGGATTTTGCTACTTAATTCCTTGGTTATGCTAATGACAGCATCTTGTACAGAACATAAATCGATGTGAAACTAGCAAAACGCAGTTTTGTTCAAAAAACATCTATCAAATATTTTTGTTGCTGTTCAGAAATTCAGGCTGGAGTATTTTTAACTTGAGTTTTGTCATAAGTTAACAAGAAGTGTCTGCAAGCTAATTAAACCTGAAATAATTTAAATATCCTAAAGCAGGTAGAATATGATTCTGAGCTCGATATGTTAAAGGAGATCAATGGAGCAAATTCAGAAATAATGGTTGATCATCAGTTACAGCAAGTAACCGGAAACAACTAGCATAAAGCCCAGTATAAGTTATAGTCAGTTAACTAACGGCTCAAGTGCCAAAAGGTGCATTAATCTCTTTGGCGTGGAATACAGATCTAATTAAAATCTCTCTTTACTGAGTGACACTATACTCTATGATTTGGGATTAGCAATGCATGTTGGTGTGTGGCAGCTACTCCAGCCCACTCTGGTCCCATCTCGTGTTTGGGTCCCTGCAAGCTATGTCCCCTATCTCACAGCTCCTCTTCAAACCATCTGAGGAATATGGGCTTGTGGTGGAAAGGAAAAGAGCCTTCGGCGTTGCCCACTGGAGTGGCAGTGACAAGCAGCATGTGCTGTCACATGAGGACTGGGAACATTTCCCAGTCTCCAGGCATAACTTCTGTCTGATGAAGTGAAATGGTCTTGCACCCTAAGTCTTTCTTTCCATCAGCTGCTGACTAAAAATCAATGTGTATGTGCAAAACCACCTCCAGTTGCCAACTTGGTCTGACAGAAAGCACATCTTCTTTACTGTGCTCAAGTTTGCAGGCTCTGTGTAGCAGACCCTTCAATGCTCTGCCTTCTCTGTCTTCCAAGTTCATTAAATACTCAACATCAGTTCCTGCTGAGTAGCTCCAATTGCCATCTCTGATGTTCTCCCCTACTTGGACAAAAAAAATCTTTAAAATATTTCTTTTATTTTTCTCACACTGTATTCTAAGGAACTAAACTACTGTTTGACCCCTTCTTGACTCCAAAAGATGAAGTAGTTGTTTGCTGGAGTAGTCCTACAGTGACTTCTACAGGCAATTAGAGTTAGTGTTAAATAGGAGGAAAAGAAAGGGACAAAAGTTTTCCTTTTTCTTTCTTTTTTTTTTTTTTTTTTTTTTTTTTTTTTTTGTATTTCTTGCCCTCTGCTCTCTGCATACTTTTATGTTTTCTCCTTTCCAGTGCTTTATCTTGATTCAAGTTCCTCTTCAATGATATTGATATTTTAAAATGATACTGCAAGGAGTTTTTCTTCTCTCACTGTTCTTTCCCTGGTACTTTTAGTCTTTCATTTGTACTATTGATAACTGGCTACTAAAGATTATTTTTTTTTTTTTTCTCCTCTGAAAATCCAAAGCGTGCTTCTTGAAACATTTCTCTTTACAATACAGAGATAATCTTCTAGAACTAAGATTAGTGAGGGAGGCAATAGAATGTAGTTTGGAGACACAGAGTATTGGACTAATAAGAATATTATGATAAATGTTGCAGAGGAAGGATATTACTAATATTGTAATCAATAAAAAGACAAGGAGTTAAAATATTTAATTACCTGTTTTCTTGTTTCAACACAAGAAAAGAAATATTTAATGTACAACAGCCTTTGTTTCTATCGGAATACTAAAGAAAAAAATCCTAAGTAACTGAAACTGAAATTTCAGCACTTTACCTGTTCCATATTGTAATTTTAATTAAACGTGTTTTAACAGCTTTCAGAAGGTCAACACTTATGTTGTGCTGACTTCATGTTTTATTTCTTTGCTTAAAACTAATACACCGCAGAAAAACTTGAGGGTTTTTGCCAAGGGTATATGGATTCTGGGCTGCTGAATTTCTCCAGCTTTTCAAGCTGTCTATGAAAACACGTGCGCCAACGTTCTTGTTTGCTTGCTAGTATCTTAAGGTGCTGTTTTGAGTGATGGCTAAGTACATGTCTCCATGCCTGTGCTGTCAGTTCTTTTAACTTGTCTGGGTTAGGATATTTGAATAGGAATTCCAGCTTTACTGTTGTCCTTCATATGGCTGATGAGAACTGCTGCATCGAGTTTCTTTATTTCTGTAACCCAGAAAATAAGTTTTCTTCTGTTCAGCCTTAGTCCACAGCTATCTTCTTCCTCTGATCTAGGGTAGCTTTTTGTCCTGGGTTTAAATGCTCAGCATGACATGATAGAAATTCCTACACAATGAAATCCTGCTGTTCACTGGAAAGATTCCTGAAGATGCTGTTCCCTGCAACTTCCTCCCAAGGCCAAGCAACAGCTAAACGTTAACATCTCCACATTTTAAAAATGTATAAGCAGCACAGAGTATAGCAATGTCTAATTTCTGAGGTATCTGGCACAGCGTATGGGTGGTAAGCGATTAGGCTCTTAGTACATAGCAGCTGGGTCTGAGTATTCCCCTGAGACTTCAACATCACTGTTGTCAGGCAGCAATAAGATGATTGGTTTAGTTTTGATCTTGGCAGGGCTCTAAATTGGTGCCCTCTGTTTTTCGTCACTCCTCGCTCTCTTGTCCATTCTCCTGGGAGTTCGGAGATGATGTCACATTGCTGTTCGCAATGTCTGACCACTTGGGAGGTGGTTTTGTCGAGTGACGACTGTCACTGTGACAGTAGTCACAAACAGCTTTGGTGTCACAAGGGCAAAGATGCACAGTGTTTTGGCTTGGGTTTTTATAATTCTTTTTTCTTTCTGAAGTAGCAGCAGCTCCCTGGAGTTCACATGAGAGCCTTGCTTTAAACGTTCCCTTTGCACCTACAAGCCTTTGGTGCTTGCTTCCCCCCTAGGCAGGACCTAGGCCTAGTTTATACTAGAAACAAAGATCACGTGCTGTTGCTTGGGCTGGCTTGGCTGATCCTCAGGCCTTACCTTCCCATACTGGGTCTTTCTTGTACCATGTGTAATTCTCAGTCACATCCATGAGTCTTAAAACATTTCTTACTGACCTCATTTGGTAGAGAGTTACTTACACTTCATGCTGAATTCTGGTGGTGCCTTTTAGTGGCTAGTCCAAGTGTTCAAGTGCCAACTCTTTTCCAATAAAAAACAATTTAGTGCTCTAAACTATAAGATTCCTATGGTCACAAATTCTAGTGTCTTTATCTTCTCTTTCTTATAGAGCCTTCACTTTTTAGGTATGTTTTCACAGAGCTTATTGTAGTTACTTTGTAACAGAGGTAATGAAAAATTAGTCAGTATCAAGGAAAAATCTGTACCTTTCTCACTAGCACCCTGTGCTCTATCCTGAGAGCAAAAAATCATTCCTTCACTGAAGGTGCTACAGAGTATGTATGAAACAGGCAACGAGGCGCAAGGAAGAACGTGCTGTTGATTATCAGGGTAGGAAAGGAGCTCTTCATGCCATTGAACTATTTTGTGTATATCACCAATAGGCAACTAGCTGCAATTCAGCTGTAGTGAGAATTGTCGGTAGAGTAAAATATATGAAGGGTTAATTCAAGAGGCCTTGCTGCCTAGTAGCTCCTCTGCCTGGTCTTTCATAGCTTCTTCCCTAATACCTTGTTTTCCCTGATCCTCTGTAGCTTTCTGTCTTAGCTGATTCTTTTAGCTAGCTCTCCTTTTCTCTCACTTTCTCTCTGAAATAGCTGGGGATGTACCTCCATCTTTCAGAGTATGTACTTGAGGACTTCAATTTCCAAGAGCTTTCATGGAAGTATATGTTACTTGAACTGTAGTTTACTCGTAAGCCCCCAGTATTTTCTCTAATATGAAAGCAAAATAACCTGTGCAAGTATACTAGAGTGGAGGAGCTGTCTTTTCTTACCTTCTACCCACTTGAAGGTTAAGGAAGAAATCACTAGTTTTGTGGAAACTACTACTTACACAGAGAAGTCAGCCTAGGAGAAAGAGGAGGATGATCTGACCAGAAGCTTTAAATAAGGCAAAATCTGGATTTCATGCTTCAAACCAATGTGTCATTAACAAAAATCACCAGAACTAATGAATAATACAGTTTAACGAGAAGAAAAAGAATCCCCCATCTTTCACAACAGAAGGGTGAAAACAGTGGTAGAAAGGTGACATGCGATAAATCTGTACAGTTTTGACCTTCAAGTTTATACCGGAGTGAGAACCGTGTGTAACTGTATTACCTGATTTCCCTCTGGATCAAAACCAAAAAGGTGTACGAATCACTTGCAGAAATCATCAGAAAAAATAGAACCTTCAGAAAATGAGCACAATTATATAAAATCTTTTCAGAGTTGTGCATGGAAAGAAATGAAAAGGAAGTAGTGTTATTGAAAGACCTCAAATAATTCTATAGGGTGTGCTGGGTTACCACTGTACAGCACTGTGGGAGGACAGAGCATTTTCCTACAAAATTGTGCTTGGTGGGTGGGGGGTTAAAAAGTCTCACCAACATTTCAATCAATTGTATTGAACCAGTGCAAATAAGTTGCTCAAACGAAATTGAAATAGAGGTTTTCAAAACAGCTATGCTTTCCAGGGCTAGGAAATAGTTTGCCTGTTTACCAAACTTATTAGTCAAATTATCTTAAAACAACTAAAGCCATCAAAAGCTGCATGATTTTATGCATTGTAGGAGAAAAGTAGAATGGTGGGTTCAACCTGGATTTTGTGTGCTCTTTCTCCATAAGCCTGCTGTTACAGATCTAGTTTTGAAGTACTTTAGAAAAAATGTTCTTACTGGTTGGGAGGTTGTTGCCCAGAAGTTACTGAGGCTTTTCTTGTTCCAGATAATTTCATAGCTGCTTGCCTATTTATTGCTCTCTTGCAACAGCAGTATGAGGTCAAAGTCCCAGCCTCTTCTGTGCAGGCAGAGAGCTCTGACACACTGTGCTCCTGGTTTGAGGAAGCCCAGCCTCCCTTTCATCCTGTGCCTGTGGAGAGAGGTGCACTGCAACCTCCTTAAAGAGGAGAAATGGCGATGTACACTGCCAGATGGATGGATGGGTTTGCCTGTATGCTGTTGTAGTGGGGGCAGAGAACAATGGGGCTGTAGGGGGGGGGGGGGGGGGGGGAAAAACCTTCTTTTTCGGCGCCGTTTGGGCTTCGATAAAAACACCCCCCCCCCCCCCCCCCCCCCAAACCAAAAAAAGCCCCCGCAGCCCCAAAAAACGTCCCCACCCGCCGCCGCCCCCCC
>JANIJG010001986.1:25720-36402 GCA_024611175.1 Megaceryle torquata | reverse complement strand
TAGGGTTAGGGTTAGGGTTAGGGTTAGGGTTAGGGTTAGGGTTTGGGGTGGGGGTGGGGGGGGGGGGGGGGGTGGGGGGTGGGGTGGGGGTGGGGTGTGGGGTGAGGGGGGGGGGGGGGGGGGGGGGAGAAAATCATCTTTCACCAATGATTTATAGTGGTTTAATAGGATGTGTGTCTGGAGGCCATGGATAGGCAAAGGATGAAGAAAGATAGATAATTCTGGGTTTAGAGCATGACTGCAGAAATGAAAGTAGGTGTTGGTAAGCCTTGGGGACTTACTGGAAAACATGCTGTGTGCTGAAAAACTTGAGAAAGTAGCTGGGAAGAGAATGGCTTTGAAGGTCTAATTTTTGAACTTGAGCACCTATGGTAAGAGCTCAGTGGCAGGAAAATCATTCTGCTTGTACCTTTTTTTCTCCCGTTCTAATTCCAGAGAGTTCACTGCTCTGACACAGAAGCATTTGTATTCTTTAAAATGGAATGAAGTGTTGCTAGTATCCATTTTTAGAATGTGAAAACCAGAAATGTAATAACTGACTTGCAACACCAGGGGTTTTCATCTGACTTTTGTCCTCCTGCAGTCCTGTTGCAGTTTATATCCTGTGACTGGCTGGAGAGGAATAGCGTTTCAATGCCAGTCAATCTTAGTGAGAAATATGTATTTGTACATTTATATACCCCAAAAAATCCAACGAGCAGTATGCATGTTTCTAGGATTGCTACTTGTTTGTACTGTAAATGTATATAAACACACATTTTTATTTGAAATAGTGCTGCCAGGCTGCTCTGTATTGACACTTAAAAACTGTTAACCACTTTTTGTCTCAGAAACAGAATCTCTAGGTTATGAAATAAAAGCAGGATTTTTATATATAGAAAAATCTTTACACTTAGGTTTCTGGATTAGTTTATTTCTTACTCTGTCATAAGTTAGGGTTTTTTGCTTTTCCTATAATAGAAGCTGCTCACTGAATGTCTCTGTTTAATATAGTGAGGTGGAGCCTTTTCAGAGCAAGGTGGTGGTGGAATGGCCATGGGAATTCATCGGGAGAACTGTTGAAAAGACAGAAAAGCAGACTCCTCAGCTCAGAGTAGGAAAGGGAAGCACTTGAAGGGGATGCTTTAATAATGTATACTTGAAATGTATATTGCATTACATACCTGGAAAAGACATATGGTTGAAGAGTCTTTAGGAGTCACTTTGGAACCAGGTACTTGAGAGATCTGCTTCATTCAACACTTGTTCCAACTGTCTCTGAATTTTATAATGTTAGTCTCAAATGTACAGTTTTGTAGTCAAAGTTTGCCATAATAATAGTGGATAAATGATGGGATATAGCACAATTTAGGATATTTATAACCGCTACTGGAGCTCACTGACAGCATTTAGTCACTGAAACAGCTCAGACTCCCTCATGTTATCAGTGGTTGCTCTGGACGTGTTACATCTCTCCTTGTTCTGAGACACATGCTCTGAGACTGTTTTATCTGTCCGTGACTACACAATACTTCTCTTGAGGGCCTTCCTTAGCAGAACTTTGACTCTCACACCTGGAAGCGGGAAGAACTGTTTTCTGCTCCTCCATGTGCTTGTACCTCCTTGGAGTGTGAATGGTTCCCTCTGGGTGCCATAAGTATTCTTATTAAGCAGCTCACATTAGAGACCCACAATGCTGTCACTCTGAGGAATGGTTGGTATCTTAAAGCACATGGTATTTGTCTTTGGTGGGGTTTTTTGTTTGTCTTTAACAAATTTCATATTTTGCTGTTGTGAGCATGTTTGCCCTGATTTTACTGGTAAATGCAGGATCGGCAGCTTTAAAAAACTGTTTGTTAGTACTGCTCTGTAATTTCAGTGCTAAATGAAAATCCCATTTTTCCATTATTTGCTTAGGATTTTGAGACCTCCAACCGTTTACACTGTGGTTACTCTCTCTGTTAATACAAGTGTGTTTTCAGTTAAATTTAGCTAATGCCAGTGTATGTGTGTGTATATATATATACTTTTTTTTTTTTTAATTAGTCAAGTCTACACCAACCATACCCTGGAAGTTTTTTCTTTGTGTTTGTCACGCAGTTTTTTTTTTCTTGACAGCCCATTTTCCTGTCTTGGCTTCTGTCCATTGTAATGGTTCGTCTAGAGATGAAGTCTCTTGTTTAAACTCATTGTTGAGATCTGTGTGTTTAGTAAAGTTAGTACTCTGCCTGCATGTTTCGAAATCTCAGCTCAGGGTCAGGTGAATCTTGCTGCCATGTCAGTACCTAACTTCAGATCTCCCTGGGATCATCACTGAGGCTTGTTTACTTTCAAATCCCAGATCTGATTCCATTTCCTTTCAAAGATTATTCTTACCTTTTCCCCATACAGTTGTTTCATTTTTACGCTAGTCATATATTCTCTTCTTGTAATTTCTTCCTTCATTATGTGTATTCTGGTATTTGTTTTGCTTTTTTGATATCTTCTCATGTTTTTGGGTCACGTGCCGGATGCTGCAGATTTTTCTAGGTATGTTTATCTGAAAAGGACACTGATTCAGTGTGCATTTTGAAAGATTAAGAAACAAATGTTTGAAAGAACAAAGTATTTTACAGTGATCATTAACATTAGAGACATTAAAAGGGTTTGTGTTGCTACTTTGTTCACCTTGGTCTTCCTCAAAAATATCCCAAAGCCTCTTTTGTGAAAAACTGCGACCATCTCTGGGGATATGCTTCTCTTGTTCCATGAAATTACTTCCATTGAGTCTGTGGGACATGCTGAGAAGCCTGGTGTTTTCCTGTGTTGGTGCTGTGACATGATGGTATCTCCAATATGCATCACCATCCCAGTTACTGACAATATAAAATTGAAGATTACTTTTTCTACTGCTGTGAGCTTGACGACTTGAACAAAGAACCCCAGTGAGATGATCCAAATTATCCCCCCCCCGCCCCGCTTAATTGTCAGTATGCAAACTCTGCTAGTGTCGTGCGTTCTGTGGTCCCTGAAGAGCCCCCTCTTTTAGAATACAAGACTTCAAATACGGACGTGTTCCTGCAGCTGAGCTGATCAGGAGATCCTCCTTTACCAAGTGAGGATCGGAATGTGTCCAAAGATAAATGGCTGTTTTGATTCCGTGGAATTAAATCTGAGGAAGTTACTTAAAACTTTCTTAAAACATAATGATGGGGAAATTATGACTCTTAAAAAAGTACTTTTTTTTTTTTTTTTCTTTTTTCATGATGTATTATTCCTTGATTAAAAGAAGAAAGTCTGAGCCATGAATCTTAAATTAGATATCTATTATGCTCTAGGCAATGAGGCTTTCTAAGCAGAAGGAACTATTGATTCCGTGTCTGGCTTTATAGTGCATGAATACAGAGTGCCATCCATTATAATGTGAAAGCAAAACCATTAGCCTCCTCAAGCATTCAATTAGACTATTACTTTATCTACCTTAATTGATGCTGCTAATAGTATCGTATTTAATTGTTTCATATAGGTGGAAAACATTCTTGTTAGTGAGTGTCAGCTAACTCCCAGAATGACATGTAGGCAATAGCAGCAGAGCTCTAGGTGGGTTCCTCATCAGTGGGTCACCTTAGCCTTTTGCTGTGATGGTCTGAAATGGTGTGTTTGTTTCAAATGAATTCAGCAAATGGCAGCATAGGGACGGTGCTTTATCAGACGGTATCGCTTTCATTGTGGTAATTATTTCAATAGCTGTTTGCTAATGCTGTTTCCTCGTGTCTCACAATCTCTTCTCAAATCTTTTCATAGTAAATTGTTTTTGTTGTGGATCAAGTGATATTTTTATCCTCAGAAGACATACACATGTGTATGTGTAATATTTAAAATGCACATTTGTGTGTTTTTATGCAAATATATGCATGCATCTGTGCATATCATGGATGGGAGGAGATCTGTGTCTCAGATCCAGAAATAGGCATTTGCAAGAAAAATCTTCTTTCACAACTCTGTACTCACCTTATACATCTGTAAGGATGTAGCTAACAAATGAAAGCTGATTCAAAATAGGGTAACAAAAGCTGCCTAAAATTTGATTGACCTAAAAAATAGTGAAGGCACATTCATCTTTCTTGAGTAGCTATTTTTTTGGAAGCTTCACAGCTGAGCTCTATGTTATTTAATAGACCCTTACTGTTTCCGAAACTTCTTACTGATGCTATTGGAAATAGGTTTTTATTGTTCTGCTGTGGAAGGCTGACTGCCTGCCTGGGCTTGCTCCTACAAGTGGGCTGTAGTCTTCACAATGAAACTTGTACCGTGCTTTAATTGAGGGTTGGTGGGCTTCGTCTTGTTTTTTTGCAACTGTGGAAAACTCATGAAGTTTTTCTGCCAGCTGCTCCCCAAGTCTAGAGAACTGCAGCATTCCAGTGATCACATCTATCTCACCGGGTGGTGAATATGCTGTAAAAACCCCTAAGAACGTATTGCAAATCAACTTAAAGTAGAGGGTAAGCTTGAAATGACTGAAGAATTGACTAGGTAGGTAGTGAAAAGTCCAGAATACTTTAAACAATATTTTTCTAGTGCCAGGGTGCCACGTGTCTCATGAATTTATATCTTCTAACAACCTTCATTTTAGTCTCTGGGAAGCTGATGTGATTAGATTGCACTGAGAGAATGGTCGGATCCTTGTATGAGAATAATAGCTAATATTTTAAATTTTACTTACCTTTACGCAACTTTTTAATTACCTGAATAGCTGAGGAAAGATGACATTCATTCTAGTTACAGGATTGTGTACACTCTAACTTGGAGAATGGTCATTACTTGAAATTAGTTGGTAACAACTGTATAGAATAACCTTACAGTTGTTTTTTTCTTTCTTTGTTTTGTGTTGTGGTTTTTTTTTTGGTTGGTTGCGGTTTTTTGTTTGTTTTGGTTTTGTTGTTTGGTTTTTTTTAACATCATCCTGCTATTTGATAGTTATTTTGTAAAGTTCACAATAAAGAATATTAAAAGGTCCTTGCTGAAAATGATGCACTGTTGATTAGTTTAAAGAACATCAGCCATTTTTCACAAGCATTCTATGTGAGAATGAAAGAAAACCATTTCTGTATTTTTGTGAAATGGAATTGTTGAAATACCTACTACTGGTCTCAGAGGTCAAGTTTTCAATTTGAGTCTTTCTATCCAGGAGTAACCAGGGAGTGTTCATCTTGGACCTCAGACATCTTCATGTTCAAAGCTCTGTCAAAACTGATGTATCTGCTTTTGAAAGAAAACGTTTCAACAGAGATAGAGCTTACACTGCTTGGAGATGTCGTGTTTTGGGGTTTTTTTTTCTGTGTTTATCAAAATTACATGGAAAGGGCAAAAATGTAAAACTATTTACAATATATTAATCATTTTATCATATGATGCTAACTATATGAGTGATACACAGTATAAGTTTTGTGGTTACTTACAATTAAGTAAAGGAAAAATGAAGTAATAAAATCTCATTTTTCTTTTTGGGTATAACTGTTCTAAGATGTGGCTTTCTTCTGTGGATGCTATTTATTTCTCCACTTAAACCAATACCATTTTTTTTAGTACACAGGCGCATGTAAGTATATAACAATATGGTTGTGACACAAAAAGCACTTAGAGGAAAACATTACAATAATAAGTAGGAAGTTATATAATTTACATTTTAAAAATTGTCAAACCAACTTACTTTTGGAGGTCCGCATATTTTATCAACTGTTACTGTCAATTTGTACTGCTGGAAACTTGTGAACAGTCAACTGTGTTTTACTGTCTTTAAGACTTAAAGTAGCATTGGAAAATAACTGAAGAACAAATTGGAAGAGAAAAGTCTCTCTATTTTCCAGCTCAATAAGATCTTTAACTGTTACATAAATTCTAAACTCTACAGCATGTAATATTTGAAAAGCGCTTTTGACTTGAACATGAGATAAGTGGGTTTCTTCTTCTATTGCATTATTTTTGAAAGTCTAAAGGACATTTCAAATAATCAAATGGCAGCACTAAACCATGAGAATGTAATTATCTTTCTACAGCTGTGCTTAGCTTCACTTTGAACAATTTGATAATTGAATAAGTCTCCTACCAATTTTTAAGTCAGATACACAGTCCACATCATTGTGTAATGGCCTTTATAATTTCTTTATCTGAGTTATTTTGTTTAGCATCTGGTTTTGTTTTGTTTTTTTTTCTTGCCTTTATTCTTTCATACCAATAGAAAAATATAAACCATCCTCTGGTGATTGGTTTCATTCCACTGCATTGCTTACTTTCTTACATAGTTATAATTGCTAGGTGAAGTAGCATCCTAACAACAACCTCTAGTGACATGACATTTGAATAACAAGAGAAATTTTGTGGCTGGATAACTGGCTTTAATTGCACCGCTATAAAAATCTTTGCTGAAGGGAAGCGCTGCGATCAAATGTCACAACAGTGCTATACTCTGTTTTAGAGCTGAATAATTGCATATTGATTTTTGTTAATACTATATACACTTCAAAACAAATTTACCAAGCTTTTAATTTTAATGAATGCTGTTAGCAGGTTGTTCTTGTCCCTTCCTGCTGTTATTACAGTAAGTAAGGTAATTAACAATCTGTAGAGCCCCCTCTAGCAGTGGTGTGAAAGTACATATCCTCAACTGGTTGGCAGAGCTCTAGATGCATCTATTGGCTGCCATCTGTAAATGATCGACTAATTTGTTTTTACTGCAATGTACTCTTTTTTTAGCATTACAGCAGTCAAGATAGGTATAGGAGAGTGAAGAGCAAGCACGAAGAGTCTGCCACTTCAATTTGTAAAAAAATTAAATTGGCAAGGTTTATTTCCACGTTCTTGTGTTATTGACCCCAAACAGTCAGAGATGGTTACACGTTATAAACAGCCTGGTTCACGAGGCAGGTCAACCAACCTTTTTATGCCCTAAGCTTACCTAAGGGGAATCATTTGCTATTTCAGGTGTCTGGGTGAAGCACTTGATCTTTCCTTCAGTGAAAGCTTTGCTCTTCAGTGTGCCATTTGTAACAGGATAATAGTTTATTTATGAGATGTCTTGTAAGGTTGGAATATTGCTTGCAGTTTACACAGCAGTTAAAATAGTATTGGGGATATTGGATTTCTCTGATAACAAACATGCATCGTATAAGAGATCCAGCTGCGAACACCGTGACCTGCTGTGCTAGCAAATGGTTAACATATGATGTGTGCTAGTCATGGCACCACAGACTTACGCCGTTCATGATGTGGCTTGTGCCTAGCGCAGATGTAGTACAACATTTTGGGTTTCTTTTTCATTGCCAGTTGGGTTCATACCTGAAGAATCCTTTGCTGAAGTCGGAAGCAGCCTTGCCAGTGGAGCCCAGCTTGCACTCGGCAAGAGTTTTACACCTTGTAGGGTTGTGTTCTGGTTGACAGGGAACTGTCCTCATCTCTGGCCTCTTGCATCGCTCCTCTCCTGTGTATTTTCAAGTTAGTCGCTTTGAGCTCTGAGCTTTCCATTGCTGTTGCTCTGCTACACAAACTGGCATCCCCACATTCATTGTATTAACTGAGCGTAGTCTCAAGTGTTTCTTGAAGTCTTCCTTTCATTTTCTTTATTATTTATTCATTATCTACAGGGCTGTTACTTGCATAAAATGTTTCAGTTGTGTGGAAGTAATTGATCTTTAACCTACAAATAGCCGTCATAATTACAATACTGAAAGCAGCAGAGCCTCACAGCGGTCTAATCCCCATTGACTTGCCAGAAGACACAGTATTTATCTCCTTTTTCAAAGTGTTATCATG
The DNA here is from genome assembly GCA_024611175.1 of Megaceryle torquata. Lineage (NCBI taxonomy): Eukaryota > Metazoa > Chordata > Aves > Coraciiformes > Cerylidae > Megaceryle > Megaceryle torquata. The sequence goes on along the minus strand of JANIJG010001986.1, from coordinate 28,635 downwards.
TGTGTACCTAAGGAGAAACTTTTTATTCCTGGGAGAAAAATATGTATTCAACCTGCTTGCTAGCTTAAATCCCTTATGTAAGGAGAGATTGTGCTTTGAGTCATATCTCAAGCATTTTCTGATGCCTTCATCATTATTCTGCAACTCTTGCCCTTGTTATCAAAGTGCTGGCAAGCTTAATTAGAACTTTCTTTCTATCAGGCTGGGTTCTGGTAATATTGCAAGTAGTGCTCTCTGCAGACTATGTTATAACGTAAATAAAAACTGGTGCTAACAATGTACTACCTAGTTTACACCAAGGTGCAGGGTGTAATATCACCTAACAAATTGCAAGTGTGCAGAAGTATTCTAATATTTTGTCAGTGATCCCATTTTGAAACATACTCCATCTTGCAAGTCTTGATGTTGTTAATTTGGACATACACAGTTAGATACCTCTTTTTTAAAAAAAACCTTTGACTTTTGTCATCTTGGAATTTATTGACAATGGCTTTGCTTGTCTAAAACATTAATACAGACTGAATGACTGGTGTAGTAACAGTAAAGTTTATTGGGAATCTTTCAGCTGTATGAATCAGATTTTGTTTTCTAATTCTTTCCTAACCTTAATATTTAAATTAAAGTTTTCACACAGTGGTAATGAGAGATATTTTCAGTATCCAAGTTCAAATTCCACACATAGTGACTGTTCTGACTTCAAGTACCAGCAATTTTTAATATTTGTCCTGCGTTCTTGTCCCTTATGTACCTTTCCATCTTTCTTTGGTGGTGTTGCTTCTGTCTGAAACAATTGTATAGCTTAACTGCTGCCAGGCAAAGATTTTTTTTTTTGTAGTTTTATTGGAAATCACCTTTTTTTTTGACTCTCTTGAAAAACTAAACCATGATGATGGCCACCTAAGCAATCCTATGCATACCTTGTTAAATCATGCTAAAGTTGATCTGTCTAGCATTTCATAGAATGGCAGTCAGAGAGATACAAAAACAAACAAACAAACCTGCCTGCGAAAAAAATCTACAGAAACAGTTATTTTAAACATCTCTTATATTCTTGATCATAGAATCATATCCATAGAATTTGGATGGATGTGGTTTACTACCCTCTTCTTTCTCTACCTTTCCCTGCCACCATTTCCAGCTGTGTTCATTAACTACCTCACAATGTAGATCAATGACTCTTATTTCTGTCAGGAACAGATGTTTTGTATCTGTTTATGTACATATGAGGAATAATAAAGAACATGGTGCTCTTACAGGTGAATTGGGAAAGCAGAATGGATTTTATTAAAAGTATGATCAGAAAAAAGTAATCTTTCTGTTCCATTCCTTGGATTTCTGACATACTACAATAAGTGAGAACTTTGATGTATCAAATGAAACGCCACCTTTTACTTCATTGGTGAAACTACATTCCAGTGCCACTTGTGGAATGATTTACCCCAAAATGTAATGAACATCTTGCTAAATATTTTTAAAATCTCATGCTCTATGTGTCTAGCTTCTAACATCGTTCTCACTTTGGTCTGCTAAAAGCATGTCCAGTCCTTCTTGGAAGTGAAGAATAATTCTCTTATCAGCATCATAATAAAGCATGAAATCATCAAGGACAGATGGAAGTCGGATACTTGATTAGTTTAGCTCAGCATGTGACTGATTGCCCTGCGCTTGGAAAGAGGGAGTGAAAAAACTTCAGCTTTCTACAAATATGCAGAAGTGTTTGGCAACCGGGAACTTGTTATTTCATAATGCTTGACAGATTTCCAACCTTTGGGCAGGGATATGCATGTAGGTGATAAATAAAATAACAGGTCACTGGCCTGTTATGTGTGTTTATGTTTACTTTATGTTATTTTCACATCCAAGAAAAGCGAAGAGGAAAAAGTCTTACATATTCATGTCAGATATGCAGTTAAGAGGTAACAAAAAGTAGTGGGGCCTGGGGCTTGTTGGAAGAGGGGAGACCCACCAGTGCACCATGCTGGAGGAGGCTGTGCTTGCCCGAGCTCCTAGGTTATGTGGTCAGGCTGGTGGGAGGACTGGATGGAGAAGTGAGTGCTACTGGCCTCTCTTCTTCTAGAGTTGAACAGATGTTGCTTAGACAAGCGAATCATTCTTCATGATGGTGGCAGCGCTAACTGGAGAAAGGCAAGAAAGGCGAGTGTGGCTGTAAAACTCTTCCCAGTTTGCTGTAAGGGAAGATTTGAATCTGCTGTACCTGTCAGCAAAGCCATAAAAAAAAAAAAAGATGGACCATCTTATTATAGATGATGCAGCTCTCGGAGTTTTTATGATTGCACTGATACTCAAACACTGAATGAAGTTTTCTTCTGCCCCCTCTCCCCCCCTTCCAATGTACATGAGATATTTTGTAGTCTAGCGCTCTCTCTTCCCCCACCTTATGCTTTTATCTCTCCATGGCTGTGTCACACCCCCACCCCCACAAAGCTCTCCCTGTTACCCCTCTGCTTCCATGTAAATGAGTCACTAACATTTTCTGCTGAATATTTTAATACTTGGCTGGCTCTCTGTAGATATCTGTAGACTGGTAGGAGGTTTGAGGCCATACTGTATCTGGTTGTATGGCAGCCATTCTACCCACCACCACAGCATGCTTGGTTAATCATTGCAATAATTCTCTGATTTTGTTTTGAGACATTGTGATGGGAGCAGACCAGTAAATAAGAATGCGTTACGTACCTGCAGCAAATCACTGAGGTTCACACTTGAGTCAAAAACAGAGTTTTGGCAAAGTTTACTGTTTTCAACATATCCATGGCAATGAATCTTATACTTGGGAACATCCTGGTTTACATGATGTGTTGGTAAATGTATCCTTTCACTCATTAATTCGGTACAGAATTTCATACCAGTGTGGCTGGGGGGGGGGGGGGGGGATGAGACGAAGACCATTTAAC
>JANIJG010001985.1:23040-38607 GCA_024611175.1 Megaceryle torquata | reverse complement strand
AATATATTTTACAATTTAAATATAATTAGCATGATATTAGCAATTCCAACAACAAACATGTAAATTGGCAATTCAAAATGCTGATTTTATTTTTTTCAATGTAAATGTACAACTTATAAATATTTCCCTCATTTTTTAAACAAATTGCTATATTATATTAGAGCTGTAACATACCATATATGCTTGAATCCAAGTAAAATCAGGAAACTGAAGGTGTCAAATGCTTCTTCAAACATATCTAGCACTTTGTAACAGTAAATTCTTAAAATTTAACTGTAAATGTTACTTGCTTGGCAGTGAATGAAATGACATATCCTAACTTCTTTTGATGCACCTTTTTGGGACTGACTTCACAGGGCACACACCACCCTGAAAACCAAAGCCCTATACCTGACCTGCTCTAAGATTGTGATTCTGAGCAATTTATCAAAATGGAGCATCTGTTATTCCTTATTTCCCTATTCTACTATTTCAATAGCCCATGTGTGCCTGGTAACATCCGGACTTGGAGCACGCGGCTTCTTGCCGCAGGATCACAAACTGCTTCATTATCCTAGGAGCACCAGCTAATCCTGGCACCTCTCCATCACTTGCCCCTCCACTTGCTGTTACTCATTAGAATCCTGGACTTGGTGGTCCGTATTTTGCAAGAGATGCAGCACAGGGAGTGCACACTTTGCCAGCACAGACTAGTAGCTTCTCTACACATTCCTTTCCCGAGGGGGTCTTTCACATTTCTCCTGATAGCACTTACTTCCTAGCCTTTTCTAATTCCCAGTTGCTTACTTCCAAGCGTGTTCAAGGTTTTTGCATTTTTTAATATGAGGAAAATAATTTCATATACACAAACTGATGTACTTGATGTCTGTGGTTTTATTTATATACATTTGGGATCTATCATAATATCTTCAGTTTGACTTTGATATCAAACTGAGTTTACAGAATTACTGTTGACTCAAACTGTAATAAGATAACACTTTAAGTTTCCATTAAAGTATGTCTGTGGAATCATATAATTGTAAAACAAAATAATCTATGGATGAGTTCAGCTTACTTTTTATTAAATTTAATTTTTATGATTCAGTAAATTTGCACTTGCTTTTTCATATGAAGGATTTTTCAAACATGTATGATGGATGTGAAAGGGTATTGAAATTATACAAACACTTTAAAAAGTAGTTATTTTTTTAACACTTGAAAGCCTTGGTAAAAAATACTAGAATTAAGCAAATAACTAATTACTCAACTTACAGTATTTTCTTCCCCAGCTGCTATCGATTGCTTGTATATAAAAAAACTTTAAAATCACTCTTTGGATTGATCACAGTTATATATATATATTACAAAGTCACTCTTTGAGTTGCGAATGATGAGTTGTAATTAGCTAAATTAATCATCTGCTCATACAACTGCTGGAGGGAACCCTTCTGATAGTAATAATTGCAAATACATCTGAAGTTTGTATTTGCATGTGCCCATATAAAATTCAAGTTCTGAAACTGGAAATAAAAGCTTTGATGACAGTATGTCACCAGCACAACAAGTTAACAAAATTTTCTTGGAATGTGATACAAATAAACCACGACCATATCAGTTCACATAGTGGCCTGAATTATTCCGTTGCATATTTTTCTTAAAATAAAAACAAAACCAAGGAATCCTTAACATCTTCACTAAATTCTTGCTCTGACTTTACTACAGACGGTAAGCAAAATTTGTCTACCCAGGTGCAGTGGCTGGTAGCTCTGTTTTTGTAAGACACTTCATGTTCATCTTTAGAGATTTCAAAAGGCTGAAGAAACGGATATGTCAGCATAGTTTTGTATTTTTAAAATACATCTATATTCCTTTCTTTCCTCCAAACTTCTTAGATGTGATTCTGGGAAAGTGTGGTTTGATATTGTTTTCTCATGACAATTTTAGAAGATCTGTCTATTTTTTATATGAAAAGTCCAACAAATTTCTTAGGTGTTGAACAAGTTCAGGTAGTCTATGAAAAAAAAGCTATTAGATATGAGCTACTAGGGAAAATTCTGTTGATTAAAAACTGGTAATAGCTTTTCTTTAACTAAGCCTTAATTAAAACACCTTAATTGAAAGTATATCTTCCAGAAATTTCAGTTTCATAAAAATAAGTGCTCAGTGCAATAGTGTTCAGTGGCATCACTTCAAATGTGTGTGTGCTATATAAAAGCTCTTAATATTGTCAGAGAAGAGACTGACATAATAGCCTGTGTCAGGGCACCTTTTGCTAATGCCACTGAACAACGTGTAGTGACATGATACAGAGACTTGAGTGACACAGTGGCTCATGTCAAAGAACCAGATGCAGTACTTTGAGAATGTCAAGGTACATTGAGCTTCTGTGACCATAAGCATACCTAGAAGAAATATAAGATCATCACAGTATGAACTGAAAAGCGGTGGACTATAACAGTCATGTGAAGTCTAGTTTCATGTAATGTAAATAACTATAGCTTACATTTAAATATAAAGATGATTATAAATCATGAAGAAACTTGTGTTATAGTTCTTCCTTATCTTAATTTACTGCATTCCTATATACTATCATGACCTGAAAAGGTAAGTGGATGCTATGCAGTATGTACAAATATTCAAGCAAAATTCTATACATGAAGAATAAAAATTGATTGTTGAGATAATTAATATATTCTCTGATAAACTGTGTCATCATAAAAAAAGCATTTCACTGTGAAAAAAACCCTAATAGTGTAGTACACAGCCCATGACTCATCATTAAGGGACAGTTTGGGAGCATTTAAAATTATTTCTTTAAAATAAAGGACTGACAGTTCTTTGCTTCACCATGCTTGCAGGTATAAGCTGTCCATATACCATCATTCTAATTAAGAGAATTCAGTAACAGGTAAAATACTAAAAATGTTCTTCTGCTCATTTACTTCAAGTGTTAAGTATAACTTGATTCACAAGTCTAGAAAATTGTCTCGTATTTAGCAGGATTAAATATGTGCTTCTTTAAGCTAGTCATTATTCTAGAGAAATGGTTCCTGCATATTCCAATGTCTTTCAAGAAGCAAAAAACATATTTACCAGTACGCTTGCAAAAATTTGTCTGTGAGTGGGTACAATGCTGCCAGAACTTAATGCTGGTGAAGACAGTTATATAAATATTACTGGGCATCACTAGATGTCACTGTTGTAAATGGGCTTGTGCTGCTTTTATTCAAAAAAGCAGAGCATACATCTTGGGGAAATTCTTTTTTAAAAGTGCTTTCTGCCAGGTGGCTGTCTTCTCTTGCATTTGGAAAATGCATTGCACATTTTGATGGTCATGACATCAGTGAAGTGACAAATGGTTCATGAAGAAGGCAATATTCGATTCCATGCTTTATTTCTTTTTTACATATTGTTGGTGACATAAAGTGTAAAGATTGGACTACCTGAATGACGGCCATTCCTATGCTGGACTATTGTTTAGGAATGATTAATGCTGCCAGATAACAACATGGTCAAGGAAAGAAAAGGGAAGGTGTTTTTATGAGATGCAATATTTTCTGAAGTTTTGAACAATATCTGACTGAACCATGCCTTTGCTATTTCAGGATGAATGTGAACTTTCCTTTGTAGCGGATAAAAATTCAGCACTGTGCTCTCCAGAGAGGTCACAGTCCTTCTTTGATGATGAGATCGAACTCTCAGATATCAAATTCAGTGCTATGTGTTATGTGTGGTTTAATACTTGAGGGTCAGGACTAAGAAGAGGGCCTCTGAGATTTATATCTTGATTTTACAATCAACCCTTTTTGTGGACTTCAACAAGTGACTTATCTCTCTGTTTCAATTTCCTCATCCTCAGAAAAACAGAATTAAGGGAAGGAGACATGACAGGATGTGAATAAAGAGACTCTGAAAAGTATTTTTTACTGATTTATTTTTTTGTGGGGGTGAGAGTGTTATTTGTTGTTCTACTTCTTTCAGAAAGTCATCTTTTTAATGCAATCATCATTTAAAATATGCAATGTGAAAATATATGAATATATTGTTGTTAGCAATCTGTGATTGATACTAGATAGGGTTCAAATAATTGAAACATCAGAACAAGTCTGTAATTCATGTTACATAATTCAGAAATCAACCCAGTGGAGTGTTAATTGATTTTCCCTGAGGAGATCTATAACAGTTAGCACTGTCCATCATTGCACTAGGAATTAAGACTGAATTTACTTCAGAATAGAGTCTTCCTCAAAACTGAGTTGTAAAAAGTTTTTTAGTTCTCATTATTTTGAAATGGAAGAAATTCTACAGAAAAAAAAATTAAGTGTATCTATTCACTAAATGAAAAGATAACACGAAAGATACAAGATAGCTACTGATTCTATTTGTCCTTTTTTATTCTCTGTTAGAGTATAAAATTTCTTCAGGCCAAGATCCAGCCTCATTATTAAAGATAAAAAGCCCTCTGCTTCCCATTAACAACAATGAACCTTCTATGCTAATACAAGACAAAACATACACCACAGCTAAACCACAAAGTGTCTTCTAAGGCAAGAACAATAAGGAGTTGGTTAAAAAAAAAAAGGAAAAAAAAGTCAGAAAAGTGTTAAAAATGTCTGTTAGTATCAGCACAAAATTATAAAGACATTTCAAGAAACATATGAAAAGTGAAATATCCATGACAAATTAAAATGTAGCTCATCCAAAAAGAGGTCAAGGGATGAACCATGTTATTTTTCTTTTTTTCTTTTGCTGAAGTAATTTTAAATGCTTGAAGTTGTTGCTACTAATTATGAAATAATCTCACCAGTTCACACCTAAAAACTTCAGAGTCAGTCTAGAGGGAAAACTAGAAATTATGTAATTAATGTACTCCAAACAGTCAAGCTTAAATTGTGTCTCATTAAAAAGCCTCCCTCACCATTGCTGCTGGCTTCTGGAAATTCAGTGTTTCCACTTTCATGTCCAGGGCTAGAGCTAAAATAAGATATAATTAGGGGAACATTATACTGCTGTTTACATCAAATTAAAGAAGTTTTATGGTGCAGAAACTACAGAACAAGTGATTCTGCACATAAAAACCCACAATGAATGGAGTTAAGTGGAGCACCACTAGAGCATCAGCTTCGTGTGAGATGTACAGCAGAACAGCTAGGTCTCTTTGCTGGCTTAGGTGGATGGGTTTGCCTGTCTTCATTGCAGTTGTTTCAAGTAGTAAACACATGATGATTCCTTTATTGTGTTAATGACTGATATGATGCCAGCCTGGATTATACAGACATGTAAGTATCAATAAGGATATCAAGTACTGGATTACTTTATAGAGCTCCTTGGATTTGGAGAGCACCTATCAGAATTTGGTTGCTTTTATTTCCCCCCTTTTTTTTTTCCTTGGATAATTTGGGCAAATTTCAGAACAAGCATATATGAACATATGGTGTTTTAAATCACAGCAGAAGGTCCTGATAAGAGTAGGAGTACCATAACTGAAGGGATGTCTTCCATTAGTTTAAACTGGCTTTTATGGAATTTCTAATGATTCTAAGAGATTCCAGTAAGATCCCACATGGAATACACGGAATACTAGCCACCTCTGCCTCCTGCTTTATCATCAAAACTAGATCAGGAAAAGCTAACATCTTCCTGCACAGCTGGAGCTTCAAATTAAGCAGTAAATCCTCAAGACTACAACAATCTTTCCTCAACACTGTTCAACCAGGAGCTTTGTGACCAGTCTGCTGGAAAACTCATGTATATGAGCAGCAAAAAAATAAATACATACCCATACAGTCAAGAACTACAGAGGTAATGAGAGAACACAAAACACGACTGTGTTTCAAACAGCCATGAGAAACCTAGGCTGAAAAACCACAGTAAAGACAATCACTTGATTTTTCAAACCACTCTGATTATAACCCTGTAACAATTGATTTGTTCCACTAACTCTTGAAGTACAAAAAAACCCCAAAAAACAACAAAAAAACCCTATTATAGATTATTTTGAGTTTTAGTCCCAAAGAGCCTCTATTTCACAAGATCCTTTTTTTTTTTTTTTTTTCTGTGAATAATAAAACTACCTAAAGCTTCTGTTGCAGAAGCACAGGATGATGTTCCCGTAGTATCTGTCTGTAAAGATGAGCTTTCATGCTCACTCTGAACCTTGATATAGTTGAGGTTCGCCCTGATGGTTCTACAATTTGTTTGCAAAACTCAAATTTCCTTTTCAAGACTACTCCATCTCCATAAATGCAAAACAAAGTGAAGACTACAGACAAAAGAAAACCCTAAAAAAATTACAACCTCTTAGATGCTTTCCCTGTCCAAATAAAAAAAAATAACATATATATATATAAACACTAAACACAGATTAAACACTTTGCTCTGGAATTATTAGTTTAAAACTCTTTCTGATTTTTTACTTCATTTTATAAATTTCTAGGGAGAGAATAGGAAAAAATCTTCAACTATTGCATTCTGAAGCCACCAAAATGTATATTACCTGGCTAGTCGCAATAAATAAAAATCACCAGTACGATCACAACATTACAGGAAAAAAGAAAATCTATTAACTTCAATACAAGAAATAGTTGAGCACTATTTGACAGTGGCTTCATAGACTTCAAACTGACTTAATGATTTTGAGTAAGTCATATTCATTTACACTTGTCTGGTATAAATCAAAGTTTCCCTTCAGCAAGCCTCAGAAATATGATGAAATACCCAAACTCCTGTCCTCAGTTCCCCTTGAATTTCATACACAGAATGCACAGTTCTCACCCTTGAATTCAAGTTCTGTTACTCATTCTTGTTTGCCTTACATTATAAAGCCAATCCTTTTTTAGTGATTAAAAATCCTGCTTCTTCTTTTGCAATTAATTAATATCACAGCAACTCTTGCATGAAGCTGAGTAATGTTAGTATTAAGAATTTGGTTTTGTGCACTTAGACATCAAAACTTAACTACAGTCTTAGTCTCAAGGTCAAATGTCAGAACAGAACATGAAAAGAACTCTAGATCAGGACCAGGTATCTGAGATCTGAAGCCAGTGTTCACTGATACCAACACAGTAAATCCTTTACTACATAAATCAACAACCTCTAATAACATTAACTGTTGTAAAAATGCACACAAGGAGATACATCCAGTTTAAATCTCACAGGTATGAAGGACATGTAACTGCATCTAGCTATAAACACTGTCAAAACTTACTTTTGTTTACTCCACTTATTTTAACACCTGGTACACTGAAACAGGAAAACTTAAAGCTTTTATGTATTGTAGCCACACTATGTTTTTAAACACCAAAGATCTAGTGCAACAGCTTCTCTATTGAGCAGAAAGGCTTTGACACACTACAGGATTCTTCCCAAAAAATCATTAATGAGGTAAAAGACTTTCATACACATGTACAAGTGAAGAAAAGGGTATTTCATATGAGGTAGGTCTTACATTCCAGGTAATCTCAGGACTCCACTGGGTATATTCACTTCATGTTTTGCATGTTGTTTCCATATACATTAAATAAATGGTCAGGTGGATACTACATTATCTTGAGTCAGTAACATTCATTTTACTCACAGTGATAAACTCCAGCGAATCACCCAGCTGTGTACACAGACCATGTAACCATGAAACACTTCAGAGGTAAATAAATCATTGATACTGTAGCTCTTTGGGTGACATGTTTAATCTATTAGCATGTTTGTATCAAACACACTTTACAAAGTTTTCTTCAGACATCTTTGTCCTTACCAAAGAAACTTAATAACAGTTAAACACTTGAATCTACCTTGGAATTTACAATAAGCAATAATCACTCCATTTTTGTCTTCATTCTAAGATTTTACATGTGATGCATAGTGCATATTTTGAATCTGTATAGAGTTTCTTCTCCACCACTATAGTAATAGGTTAATTTTCCTTAGAAAAGCAAAGTCCCAAATTCTTTTTTTTTTTTTTTTTAGTCTATTCAATTTTAAAATGCTCAAATGAGCAAAATACAGTTGTCACTTTTGAGTAGGAAACACTACTTCACGTTTATATGGGATAGATTCAATTTCTGTTATTAGTTGTGCTTGCACACTGATTTTATCATAACATTTGAAATGTCAGAATTTGAAACCGATATTCAGTTGTTATTATTTTGGAATACCTCAGATAAAAACACATTACCTGATCTTGGTAAAATTTATAAATGGATCCTATATGGACACTCAGGACAGCTGAACAAATCTAATTTCCCTTAAGTTAGATATTTCTGTAAATCATCAGCTGGCTTTGGGGGCCTATTATACATTGAGAACAACAGGAAGACAGGCATTTTCATCATTATAATTACTATAACAAATTATTATAAATATCAAACTTATAAATGAAAATCCCTGTCCTCATTCGCTTGACAGTGTATTCCATGACAATGATTCAAAATATAATAACAACCCTTGCAATTCTTTATAAATCATGTTTGACAGAATGCAACTCTTGAGGACTCATGTCCCGAGTCTTTAAAAGTTTTTCAGAAGCTAATATTAAAAACTATTTTTGTTTCCAAAGGTTAAAATGTAAAGCACCAGATTACACTCTGGAAAAATCTCAACCTGATTCAACTGAAGTGATTAAAGTCACTGTTATGTCTGTCAAAAAACCAATTTAAAATATGGGTGTTGCCATTTTTAATTTTATTTAATATTAAAAATCTGATATGATTTCCAGCTTGACTAATTCAAAACACATATGTTGGACTTTGGCAGCTCACATGAAGAAATTTTCAATTAATAATTTTTAAAGTAGTTCCCTCCATTATCTTCTCATTACTGTGAGAAAGATCAAGAGCAGTAACATTTAGAAATCAGTATCTATAAAATAGTTTTGTTTTTTCTAATGTTTAACATAAATAACCACATAATTATGTATAAGAGAAAGATTTATATAGCAACATGTAAGTGACATGTCAAAGTTCTGTGCAATGGCTTGAAAGAAACCATTAAGTTGTAAATAGTGAAATACGTATTTATTTATTTATTTAACATTTTAATATTAATAGATACTTTTCAACAGAAGTTTATTATCCTTTGATGCTACTCTGGTCTATTAAGTAAATAGCAGCTACCTACTTACACATACGCATACCCAGATGTGCATGGTTTTAAACATATATACACACATATATACCTATAAATATACACCCAGAAGACAATAATAAAATGGTTTTTAGCTTACCTGTTATCTTGGATGATAAATGCTTTATGCCTTTTGTAATCATATAATTCATATGATAAATATTTAGTAAGAATTTCTAGTCTTTCTTGGCCTGTTAAGTTTTTTTTTTTAAATTGTCTGAAAAGTGTGTTGGCATTGTGGCAGCAAAATTAACATAACTTCTACGTGAAGTAAGAACATTTGCAAAAGACTGCACTTGACTTCAGATCTTTGTGGTTTGTATTAACCAATGGTACTTGACCTCTGATGTGATCAAGAAGGTTCTAACAATGTATAAAACCCCAGTACAACACTGACCCGAAAAAAGACAATTGTAAGTTTGCCTGAAAAGTTCTGACTCCAAATAAAACTAAAACCAGCTGTGTTAACAGCAAATTTCGGTTCCTATCAGGCATTTTCTTGTTAATAGTCCTTAACACTCTAATTGCATGGTATTTTCAATCATCACAAACAAATGGCCTGCTTCAGAGTAGGTAGGCATAACAAAACCAATTATGTCTTCAAAACTCATGTTTTATTTATTCCATTTTTTCCTCTGTTACATGTTAACTACCATAAACAAAGCAAGTTCTGAGTTTGCATATGCTGGCATATCAAATTACAACCTTAAATTGTAACTTGAGCCTCAAGTCTAGCAAGAGCTTGAATGAAAATTTCATTTCCTGTGTGTATACCAGCATTGTATAACTTGCTGTAACATGGGAGCTCATATTCTACAGTAGTAAGTCCATTTTACCTCAAGAAAACAGGGTTACTCTCAACTGGAAGTGATTTTTGGTGGTGGTCTGTATGACCAAATCAAGCATCATCCATTGGATGAAGAGGAAAGCTAGATGGCTAATCCCAGATAATGTCATGTAGATGCTAAACTATATAGTAGCTGATACAGACGGTAACACTTGGCTAAATCTCATCTCACTGGTAAATCTTGTTCCATTCTTAAAGTAAAGTAGGGTTCTTAAAACTTATTTATGTCTCTCTCTATGCCTATAAATCATTATTTGAAACTTGTTTAATGATCTCTAATGTGCTTATTCATGATTTTAAATCACTTGAGGCTAAGGTGTTAGTAATTGCCTAAGATTTGAGTCCAACAGAGATGGCGTAAGTCTATTATATTAAGAAGTGAAGTAGTGTAGTGTAGTGTAGTGTAGTGTAGTGTAGTGAAGTGTAGTGAAGTGTAGTGTAGTGAAGTGAAGTGAAGTGACGTGAGTTTAAAGAAAGACAGTGCTTGACACAGAGGAAGGAGGCTGCCATTCCTATATTATGGAGTGGGACTATCAAAAGCAGAGTAGAAAGAGGGATGAGGGTGAAGAGAACTAAGAGAGCACCAAGGAAAGAAAACTGGGCAGAGCAAAGGCTCTTTAACAAGAATTAGATGCACCTGACTTTAAAGATGAGAATGAAGGTTCACATTTCACATATAAGAACAAAGGTGAAGTTCGTGAATAGTTTCCAAGGGAATCAGTGACACACTAGAAAGAGAAAAGTGGAAGATTTTATAAGGAGGGAAGGACAAGGAGGAGTTTAGTTACATCATCTGTGGAAACCCCAGGCCAGGATTGTAACCCTTTACAATACATCTGAAATCTAAAGTATTTTGTCAGGGGAAGAGATTTTCAGCATCTAAAGAGAATAATCAGCACAAGTGCTACAAACCCATTTGGGAACAAGACATGTTCAAATGGTGCAGGGAAGAGATCTTAGCCTAGCTGTCTAAAGAAGGAATTGTAAACTGTCAAGAAATGAAGTAGATACTGTGAATTATATGGAGGTGCAACAGACAACAGTGCCACTAACATAGGTATCTATTTTCAGACGAACAGGTTCTTCACAGTACCATAAGCCAAAATCAGTGGTCATGTCTGAAAAACCTTTAAAAGACAGTGAATCTTAGTATTCTGTTGGGGCTTTTTTTCTGAGAAAAAACCCCAAAACATTCATCATAGAGGTACATCTAGAGGTCTTCAAATGCCGTGCTCAAGAATGAAGACTTTTCTTTGTACACCAACATGAAGCAACTACCATTTGCTAGAAGAATTGCCTTGTGCAATTATTCCTATGATTAAAACTTGGAGTGCTCCCAAAAGGTCCCAGCAAGATAATCGGTATATTTGCTAAACAGAATGTGTTACCATTAACATAAGCTGTCTCTATGCAGCACAGGGGACAACCCACAAAAAATGTAGAAATTATTATGTTAACACCAAGTCATCTTATTATCAGACAGTGCAAAGGTGATATTTATATAACGCTTTGCAATGTTGTTTAAAGTAGAAGATATGCAACCACAGTTGCCTGTTCATGGATGTCTTTTACACCTGCTTACAATCTTTCTTTTTTAATGCCTGTGTTTTGTCCACAAAATGAACACTTAAGAGGATTTCACTGCATTCCTGCAGGGCTGATGGGAGCACTGAAAGGATTCTAATAAGTGGCAAACATTGTAAAATGAGGACTCTTGACATTATGTGAAAGACACATATTCTGTCTCCTGAAATAACCATAAAATAAGTTGAAACATTAACAATGTCCTTGCCCTCCAATACATGCATGATGGAACTGTTATAAGCTTTGTTCAGTGCAGTTAAACAGGCTCATATAAAGGCACATTAATAATAAAAAGAAAGGTATGCATTTCTAAAGGGAGGACAAAGCCCAAATCTGGATACTAAACATGGCACATGGAGGGAAAAAAAAAAAATTAAAATAATTAAAAAAATCTGTTTTCCAATTGGTAACATTCCTACAGTTGTAAATAGAAAAAAAAAAAAAAAAGTTCTGCTAATCATCCTCTCACATGCCCCATTTGAAATTATTCCTCTACACATTTGGAGTTTTTTTCTCTGTCACAGCTTGCGTTTATAGCTCCATATCACATCTCCAATTCTTAATACAGTCATTTATATGCAGTGAAAAGCTGGAAGTGGCTGATAGCCACTAAACAGAATCTCGTTTGGGACTAACAGCTTTGGGTGATGGCATCTAAGGCAGTGGTCCAGAAAAGAAAAAAAAAAAAAAAAAAAAGGATGGGGGACCATTCATCTAACATAAAAGGCAATCGATTGCCATGCAACTCAATAGAACTGCCGATTTGGAATTCATTCAAATACAGAGCCCTGAACAGAATCCTTGAATGAGTAAACAATTTGCTTTTGTTAAAGACACATGAGTTCTCTCATCATCTGACATTGAAAAAAATGCACAGTAAATATTC
Source organism: Megaceryle torquata (assembly GCA_024611175.1). Classification (NCBI taxonomy): domain Eukaryota; kingdom Metazoa; phylum Chordata; class Aves; order Coraciiformes; family Cerylidae; genus Megaceryle; species Megaceryle torquata. Next base: position 26,194 of record JANIJG010001985.1, on the reverse strand, counting down.
TGAGCTCAGGTTAATTGCAAAAGAAACTTCTCAGTTTTAGAAACAAATCTAAAAAAGGTATAATTTTATATTGAATTGAAAAGTGTGCTCAATCAGTGCTATAAATGTTCAAAATTTTATGAATAATTCCTTTTATAGATGGTTGACTCCAAAATTTAAGGGCAGATATGAACACCTGAAAAACAGTAAAAAACAATAGCAACAGATACGCAGCTTTGTGTTTGTTTGTTTGTTTTTAATTACACCTATTTAATAACTGTATGGACCTTTGTTTATATTCTAGCAACTAATGACAATCAAGGAAAAGGGCTTTGCACTCTTCATAATGACAGTAACTTAACCAAAGCATATACATTGCTAAAAATAAACTCAGTGAGCATGCAAGGGAGGTTTAAATTGCTTTATCAAGATATCCAGAAAGAAAGAAGCTGAAAGATCATTTGACAAAATAATACAGAAAACAATAAAATATATTTATATCTATTAAAAGAATGAAAGAAACCAAGCTATGAGAAAAAAGCAAGTCACCTCTTTTTTTTTCTACAGGGCATTACTTAAGCTCAATTTTTTATTTATGGATAAAATTTTGTTCAAGAAAAGAAACAAGCATATTATCCAAGCAATGTCAACAAAGAGCAATGCTAAGGCTCTTGTCTAAAAATAAAAGGGAAGTAAACAAATGGTTAGGAAAATTACATACTGTATGTAGTAGGTTGCTAATATTTACACAATATATTGAGGTTTGAGGCTTTTTGTTGGTTTTGGTTTGCAGTTTGTTTGTTTGTTTTCTTTCTTTTGTAAGCACTACCTCTCCATTTTTCTAACACAAAAACTGTGTTTCTGAACTATGAATTTCAAAACTAAAATTAAGGCATCTTCTTGAGATGTTTAGAGTAGGGCTCAATGCTTTTCTCACATATATGAATTTCCTCCTATGACCTCTCTCAGACTGATACCTTAATTAATACCATGTTTAGATGAGGATGCCACATATCTTCTGTTGTCCTTGGAATTCCAGTCATAAATTCAAATCAGCCACATGCTGAATTAATTAACTGTTCCTAGTTAAGATTACAAGTGAGGGGTAAAAAAAAGATTGTTCATAAGAAGAAACAATTTCCCTTTAGCACCAACCATGTTTTTTCAAAATGTGTATGTATATTTCTGATTAACATAATCAAATAATGTCAGTCAACACAATAATGTGGAGGTTTGATGGAACAAAATAAGAAAATTTATTTTATCTGACTGATAAGAGGAAATCTAAATTATTATGCAACTTCAGGGACATAGTTTAGAAATGGACATGTAGAGTATGGTTAATGGTCAATGATCTCGAAGGTATTTTCCAACCTAGATGTTCTATGATTCTAAATTAATTCAACATTTACAGAGTTGTTTCTGTCTTTAGTTGTGACAGGTTCTCATCTAAAAAAATATAATCTTTGACTGGTTTGTATATGCAAGATTTGAAGCAAATCCAGAAGCAGAATCAAATGCAGGCATTTGAAAGGCTGTCTTTGAATGTACCATTCCTGAAGAGTAAATCTTGGCCAAGTCTTCAATAACTAAAAAATCCTGTGAACTGCAATCTCTAGATAACTAGGTTTGTTCTGGTCCTTAGATGGGCAGGAATTGAACTACCTCTTTTGCCGTATGTTTTGGACTGTGTCCTTGTATTTAGAAATGACTATGTAGGACTAGTCCATTTGTAGTACTGGTCCATTTGTAGCACTTCACACCTCAAAAATCTGGGCTACCAGCTGTTAAAAATAATTTTCATTTAATATTTCTAACTTCATTAATCTAAAGAAATTCTACCGATGAATATGCTTACATTTTATTTATATATATATTATTTGTACAGCTGTGTAAGCTGATAAACTCTAAGTTTTTTTACATTGTATGTTAAATGTTAGCATCTCAATATTACTTGGCTGCAAACATAAACTTCACCATTTCTACTTTTGAACACCGGAAAGTTATCACTGTTTGATAGCACAAAAGATGAAATGTTGATTCTTAGGGTCTCAGAAAGAACTAAACACTCCTTCCTCATTTTTATGCTAAATCAAAGTCTACAGAAACAAAAAATAGATGATTCCATTAACCAAGTAAAATATTTCTACTTTTAATGCTGACTGAAGTAATTCGAAGTTTCTAAACTAAATTTGCAGCTATAGCACATTCTTATTATTTTTTCCAAAGCTCAGATTTCAGCTGACAAGCCCATGAGAGTAAAGAATCAAGACCCTGCCTTTTTACATATTGGAGAGAAAGGCTGAGAAGTTACTGTAAGCAAAACTCTAAAGTGGTTCATGTAAGCTCTCACTATACTAACTCTCCTATTTTTCTAAAAGACATCTAGTTATTAGTCATCCTTGAAATATTCCTCCCAGAACTGACCTGTTGAACTGCTAGCCTCTTGGAGTGACAAGCAGGAAAAGGGGTGTATTTTCTGAAAATCTGTTTACATAATCTTAGAAAAGCAAAGAAGCAAAGAAAGGATTTGCCTGCTCTCCAGCTGACCTTGAAGTCTGTAGGGCAAAGCACAAAAGTTATGTAACAATTAAAACAGACAAGAGGAAAGGAGGCAAATCCTCTAGAATACCCAAATATAGAAATGCTATATAAGATTAGGTCCCCATTGTTTTAAATTTGCCTAATGGATTTTGTGAACCCACTCTTGGTGTAATTTGTGTATTTAAGAAAAAAGAACACAAAACTTCATAATTACTTTATAACACAATACAATAGAATATAAAATAAATGGGAACATTTTATTCCCAACACAGCTGTTGGAAAATTGAATGGCAATCTAATTAATTCCTCGAAGTTTATCTTTCTCAAATTAGACAAAAGTTTGAGTTTGCTATTAAATTTTAGAAAACAGTTCTGCCTTCCAATCATGGTTGTTTTTTTTTTTTTTTTTCTATGTGTAATGGTCATCTTCCATTAAGATAATAATCAGTAATGAGAAATAGACAGTAGGGTATTACAATCTTCAAAATTTTGGATCATCTTGAAGTTAGCTGAATATTAAGCTAAGATCATTCTACAAAAATGCTGATCTGGCACGAGATATAAATGGTGATGTGAAGAGACTACCATACTGTATCAATTAAGGAGAGCAGAGCCAGCTCTCGTAAGTTCT
>JANIJG010001985.1:0-23014 GCA_024611175.1 Megaceryle torquata | reverse complement strand
ATAATTTATTAAATATATATATATAATCTAGCATTTTTGTCTGTTTAATTCCAAAAAATGCATTATTCTCCACACTAATCCAACCTGAGCAGGCTGAGGCAGATATTAGTAAAGAACTCCCATAGAAGGAGTCTAAGACAAAGATGGTTTCTTTCATAGTAGCCTGTAAACATTCCTCCTCTGTTCCTAAAAAGTCAATTCAGAACAACAGCCTTAATATCACTGTTAATTTATCATTAATTTATGCCTCACATAGGAATAATTGCATTGGGTGCAGTCTCTTTAAAGTGAGAGTGAGCTGAACTCAAGATTGACAAAATCAGCCAAATAAGTTAAATATTAAAGAGTGGCTGTTAGTGTAAGATAGAAAATCAAGTAGTTGATGGATAGGAAGATATTAACTGAATATAAAATCTCCTCTGATTTACCTACAACTTTTGAAATAGTAAATTTTAAAGGATAAAAGGGTACATAAGTAAAGCTAGGTGGCGACATGCTACAGCTGTAAAACTGATTATCTTCCGATTTACAAATTCAGAAGGATCTACCTGTCAGGCATCAGATCTCCAGTGATGTGACCTTGGCCTGTCAACCTGGATGCATTAAAATGCTCTACCTGGCCTCTAACACTAATAATGATCACAGGGTATGGCATAAAGAATTGTTTAGAATGCTCTAAAGAGCAACGGTAAAAGAGGAAGAATACCACAAAATGTTTCACATCACAATTATAGCCCTGAACTTTTTGTCTGACAAAAATGTCAGAGGGGGTAAAGAAGACAGATATTCAGGAAATAAAGGTGTTGCTTGCTTTCTTTCAACAACACAGAACAATTCAAAATAAGAAAAGAAATGTTGCTGACATAAAGGATACAAAGCACTTCACCTCCTTTCTAGCACTCTTAGAGGGGTTACAATTTGATAAATGCAAAACTGTAATGACTGTGGTCAAAAGAAGAAAGGAAGAAGTTTAATGAGATGACTCTAAGCAAAATTGGGACTTTCTGTATGCAATCTGTGCTGCATAAACTTTGGCACATAAGACCCATATAATGCCTATGACATCATTTCTTCCTTCTCATAAAACGAGAGAGGGAAAAAAAAACAAAACTCCAACACACATCTCTCTTACAGGAACTGGAATACTGCTGTCAGAAATAAAAAACCAGTGCATTTTAAAACATTTCTAATATGAAAGCATATTTGAGAGCAATTACAGTAGGCCGAATAATAAGCTTGATATTTTTTGGATAGCGAGTGTGCATGTTTTGCACAAGACTGTCATACCTTCTTAGTACCACTTCTGGGTAAGATACAGACTGATTTTTTAATTGATCCAGCTTTCTGTGTATAGAAGCCCCACACAGAAATTAATCACGTTACATGGAAAAACATACACAACACAAGGTTAGCATACATAGCCACTGTTGAAAGTTATAGTTCACTCTCAGTGCAGAGTAAATAGATATTCAGGCCAGACTCAGCACTTTACTATCAATGTCCACAATATGTGTGTTCCAGTGAAGGAATTATCAGGGTAGGGTATCTGAGGGATCCTCATCTAGGTGCACTTTAGAGGTAGGCAACAATTTTCAGATATAATGCTCTCAGGAATGAGGAAGATTTAACCCACTTTGGGTATGCCTTGCAATTTTTCTGAACTGTTGATGGAAAAACAGAAGGAAAGAAACTACAGGATGTTGAAATGTGTATTTTTAGACTTTCCAAATATAAAGTTTCAGTTTTAAACTGAATTTCATCAGATGTACTACAAAACAATCTTCCCTTCCAAAAAAAATGAGTTACTTCTCTCTCCTTCTGCTTCTCTTTATCTTGCTCTCACATATTCATATGGACCCTCATTCATTAGTATTTCTCATCCCTTCAAAACCTCACTGTCACAGGTCACTAAGGAGCATTTCCAGTAAAGTCATGCACAGTGGGATCTAGCTGCAAAGCTGGAGGAAGGCAGCTGACAATGTAAGAAGAATCTCGGGTCAGCCAACTGTCTCCTTAGCCTACATCACAGGAGAGAAGGGAAAGTTACTCCAGCCTGAAAAGCCAGTCTGTGTCTTAAGTACACAGAGCACTCAGCTTTCACAGCTTTCAGACACTAGGAGGAGGCTCAGCACATCACAGATTGTGCCTTCCTGATCCTATCCCTCCTAACAGTGGCAAGAAGAAGAGTTGGGGAAATTAGTCAGGAATGTAAGCAGAGCAAGGCTGCTCTCCTTCCTTTTTCCTCCAGATTTACCCTTCTCCTGGCACTTAAACCTAAATGACATTTCCTACACTCATCTGAATTCTCTGATCTTTCCCACAACCTTTTCTACACAAATCCTTAAGAAACTCATTTGGCCTTCTAGACCACTTGCTCCTTCAGCATCTTTTTGCAAGACTCCATTTACTGTCTCCACTGCTGAGTGTTCTTGTGCTAGTGCTGTTTAAGCAGAAGCAAGAAAAACAGAAAACTTACATCTGCAGCAACTACTTGGCAGAGAAAGAAGTATCTACATTACAGCATTGCTTTTTATTTCACAATCAAAGTAATCAGAGCGTATAAGAAAGGACAGGGCTCCTGCTGATACGGAATAGCAACTGCTTTCTTTAAAATCAAGCTGTAAGAAGTTCTCTTTACTTTCAAGGAGCTGGAAGATACTGCACTTACCTTATTATCATAACCTATTGTATCAACCAAGATTGGAACCAATCTCTCCCAGCTTCTAGAGAAACACATTACCTCAAGCTCTAAGATCAGGGAAGTGTTAGAAACAAACTATTCATGCTTCTTGTTAAGTATGAGCTTTGTGCAACAACGTGCAAATTTATAGGTCTAGACAAAGTATGCACATGGACAAAAGTAAGTAGATTTTGTGGCCCAGTAGGAGCTCAGCAGGAAGGCACAGCTCTGTTCCTGCTCTGAAGATTGTTCATTTTGTGATGACTATTTCATGTCAAATGCAGAGGCAACTTTCAGAGGAGGAAATGGAATTCACATCAGGTCTGAAAGCATCCAAACCCATGTTACATAGTTATACTTACTTTACTTACTTCCCTGTCCTCCATACAAGATGGCCTTTTATCTGTCTCAAAATACTGGTCTCAGCCTGTGTGCCAGAAAAACTAGGTACTGCACTGCCTGAAAGCATGATCCTAAATCTTTGCCTTGATCATGCTCCAAGGGACTGGCCTTAGACCATAAACAAACATGTAGTAAATAGAAAACTGAAAGTTTAAGACAAGTACTGAATTGCCAGACATCTTTCATTGTCCACTTAATAATAAGGAAGGGTTTATAAATTTGAGCCTGAAATGAGAACTAGACTAAAAAGATTTACCTCTTAGAACACGCTTTGTCTTCTAAAATGGCATGAAACCCTCAGATATACTGAAATAATATTGCATGCTATAACATCTAAGGAATTGCAAGTTACAGCACAGGGGACATTCTTGAGTGCAATGCTGCTTTTGGATGTATCAGAGCAGTCTCATACTCTTCATACCTGTCCTGGCGTGAGTGAGAACAAAGCTGGTTCTGTTCAGTGATCTTACTTTTCTGCTAAGTTCCTCTAACTAACTGCACTGTCTGAAGTTAGCAGCCTGTTTTCACAGGCAGTGCCTGCTTCTAGCAGTGATAACACTCGATGTTTAGAGTTAGTACCAAGGATTAGTATGCAGACCACAGCCACTGCTGGATCTTGTGTACCACACTGGGGGTGCAGCAAGTAAAAGGCTGCACCTGCAGGGAGAAGCCGCCCATACACACGACCCTAAACTGACCAACAAGGGATTCCATCCTATATACATCATATTTGGTATAAAGCTGAGGGATCTGCAGGGTCTGTGGCTCTTCTCTCCTCCTGGACCACTTTGCCAGCTTTGCTTGGCTTAGCTCAGGTCCTCTTTTGGTTCCTTCCTCAGAGTATCCAAGAAGGACTCTGTCCACTGCCTTCGATCTGAATCTGGTACCAGAATCCAGCTCCTGAACACAGCTCCCATCTGCTGTGGGCTCCTGTCTGGAACTCCCCTGGTGCCTGCTCCACAGCATTGGTGGTGACAGTGACATAACTACCATCAGGGGGATTTGGTTTGATACTGGTTTTGTATATATCTGTATATATTCCATTTTTATTTTTATTATTATTATTTTCATTCTCATTAAAGCTGTTCTATTTCCCTTTTCTAATCGCTGTCTCTCTCCCTTATTCCCTTTCTCTTCTCCTTTGGGGAGGGAGGGGGGGTTAACAGAGCATCTGTTATAGGTCTAAGGGGCTGCCCTGACCCTAAACTGTGACAATACCCTATTCCAATGCTTCCACAGTAGACAGCTTCAATCCCAAGAGTACACTTGCTTTCATCACTGTGGTATGGCACAAATAAGAAAACTGCAACCTGCAGCTACACTGACAAACCTCAGGGCAGACACTAACTAATTACAGGAGGATATGAATATAAAAATGGTCAATTATTTTGAGACTGTGATAGTCTCTGTTTATTTCATTAACTTCAATTAGAATGCAAATTTCAGATTCACCACTTTTGAAAAGAGAATGAAGATGTAAAACACAAAACCTATCCTTTCAAATTAAGTGGTATATGGTACATTGGAAAGTTAAACATTAATTCCAAGAAATGTAAAATTGCACATAAACTAACTGGTAGTCTCAAATAGACAACCATTAAAAATAGGACTTTCTTAATGATGTGTATATATACACACAATCACTTCTTGTAATGACCTATTCAAAGGTACCAAACCTCCTCAGAAGATGAATTTCTAAGAAATAACCAAACAGCTACACCTCAGGCTCTGCATGTTTTCTGAAAAAAAGAAGCTCTTCCTTTTTTCAAAATGCAGTTTCATATTATAATTGAGGTACTATGAAGTTTTCCACTCTTGATATTTCTTTTTGGATATAATAATGATAGTTACTTTTGTTCATTGCTTTCTTCATCCACTTGTAAGAAGAGCAAATTAAATAATGTGTTCAAAAATTGATGTTAGACCAAAGCCATTAAGAGTAACTTAAATTTCTAATTTCAGAGTATGCATAGATGGATAGATTACCTGGATATAAATAAGCTCAAGCAAGAACTCAGACGTAAATATGAACTGAATATGTGAAAATCAGAACAATTTTTTTACTGTGTTCATGCTAAAGTGCTTGGCTACAGAGCAATCAGGAACCACAAGTAAGTAGTTTGATTATCTTTACAAAAGCAGCTTTCAAAATAAAAGGATATCTTATAAAGTGAAACTACAAAAAAGTGTAGAAGAGACATTTGTTTCAGCAGATTTGGCTGCACCTAATATAACTCCTCAAAAATTAATTAATATCCTGTACACTGAAATCCCTTAAAACCTTTTCCACTTTTGAGTTGACTACTATCTTTTTCTTCATTATCTCTTATCAATGCAAAACCCTAGGACATGCCAGAATATCTTCAGTAACAAACTACTGAATGAACACTCAGAAGATCAAAAGTTAGTGAGAATTAGTCAGTGAAAATTGCTATAGGATAGACTAGCCTGTAATTTCCCATGTTCAGATGATCTGGCAGTATTTGGTCAATTGCTCTTGTTCATATTGAAAGTGATGGACCAAAATGCAAGTAGACACTGCTTTAGTTATTTCTGTTATGCTTGAAGAAAATTAGACATTTTCAAATGCTGATGAGGCCACAGAAGATGAGAGACTGCTAAAATTAGGAACTCAAAAGATGTTCTGTGAAGATAATCTGAAGCTTCTTATGACAAAAAAAAAAAATTCTTAAGTAAAAGAATACTAAAAATGCAACAAATCACGAACTTCTACTCTGAATCAATGGTTATTACTATTACCTATTATTATAACTCAACTAGAGCTCATTGAAAAGGGAAATTTTATCCCATAAGAGATTTTTTCAATGTATTTTTCCTATTCTGAAGAGGATGGATTAAAAAGTGAAAATAAGGAACTTTTCAGTGAAAAGTAGAAAACATCAGTTCAAAATGTAAAAATGTATCACTTTGATGATCCCTAACTTAAAGAAAAAAGATTTAAATATTCTTAATCTGAATATTTAGCACTGGCTTATCTAGGATATTTATTCTTGGATGATTCAATAGTAAATTTTAAAATCCTTGCTGTAATATGGCTTGGATACCTTGACTTACTTTGCCTCCTATGGAGACGGCAGATCCAAGAGGGGTTGTATATACTTCTATTGCTACATATATGTAGTGTTGGATAATGGATGCCAGAAATGCAATTTTTATCTTGTAGTGCTGCCATTTAATATGAGGGAGTAACCCCAAGGTTAGTCATTCCTCCAGGATATAGAGGATCAAGAACCTATTCTGCATACCCTAGTTACCAGGTGGCTAGAACTTGTCAGATGGGTATTTTTGTATTTCTAGCTAGATTCTAGCATTAAGTTTAATATAGACCTGCATATTTTAAAAAAAAATAAATAAAAAAAATTGTGGGCAGATTTTTGGGACTGACAGATCTATGTAACTTTATAAAATAAACAGTCAAGAAAATTCAGATTTGTTTTGTGTGCATATGATTTCAACATTAATATTGCACAGAAAACAATTTCCATTACACTCATACACAACATTGTAGTCTTCATTCTTTAGCACCTACTGCAGATTTTATTAGGTTTTCAGAAAAAAAAAAAAAGAATGAAATCATGCAATATTCAAATAAAAAATATTCTGAATTACACTATTATGTTTTTTTCTGAAAACTTAACTTGGCACAAGAGAAGAAGGCAGAGCATGACATTAATGATATTCATGTGAGTAGAATCAATGCATCATGTTGTCATAAAACTGGCATTTTCATTTCTCACTCCCACAGACATAAAATAGCAGCATCCAATATGCTGTCAAGGCAATGCGTACCAGTGGTAAAATGCATTCAAACATTCAAATGTGTAAAACAGATGACTGTTTCAGAGTCTCTTAGGAATGTTCTAAAAGTAGCCAGAAACATTTAAACTATATTAGATAAATTATGCTTGAAGAAAATACACTGATGTGTATTGGTAAACAATACTAAGTAGCAAAGAAATCTGATTTTCCACTTGCTTTCCCTAGGCTAAGCTTGAGATGCAAATGAAGAAAACCAATAAGAATTTATAACATCTGTTATAAAACAGTTTGCTTATTTTATTCTCTGAACCGCACGATTAAACATTGAACTATAAGGTAGAAGTTGTGATCTTTAAGAAACACTAAACTGAAGAAGTCAGAAACCTAACTAGCAAGTCTCAATGGATCATAATAACTTTTCATTTATTAGCAAAATCTGTCTGATTTTTTCACTGGAGCAGAGAAAGTGGTGGTGAGAAACTGGGTCCAACTAAAAGTACAGAAAGGAAAAAAACACAGAAAAACAGCTAGTTCAGTTTTACTTTTTATCTGTTCATTTTATACACTAGGAAGGAAATAGTGATTCATATCCATTGCCATAATGAGCTCAGGAAGAGAAGAAAATAAGCAATAAAATATCTAAAGATGACAGAATTTTCTAAATGTCAATCAACATCAACAATTTTATCTCATATTGATTTTTTTTTTTTTTTTATAAAAATGAAAACCCACTTATTAAAACCGAGCCATATAGTTTTCCTTCATCTTCAACCTCAGTCAACAGATTCAGAACATACTAATGTAATTTATGGCTAAACATGGCCTACCCCACAGTTTGTGTGATGCTACAATTACATCATCTGTAACTATATCCTTCTGTTAGGACAAGTTCAAATTCCTTGTTCTTGGCATTCAGTGACCCAAATTACTCAGCCTTAACCTGCAACTTTGACCTTCTCTTCTACTTATGTGCTAAGGACATGAGTTCAGCATTGCTTAATTTCCTTCTACCATTCTATCTTCATTCTCTCTTTTCAGCTGTCTCACATTCATGGAATGTGTTCTGAATCCCTATTTACAGACATTATTCTCTCATCTTTCAAATTACTTCTAAAACCTTTCTCCTAAGATCTTCCATTAAAGGAACAGGCTAATGCACTTGGTAATCAAAAATGCATACATATTTGACAGATAATTGAATAATCACTTATAAAAAATACAGTCACATTTCTAGCTTTTTTTTTGTTGTTTGTTTTCTCCTCCTTTTGTGTCACATCTGAGTTTAAACTTTAACCTCTTCATGGCAGGGAAATTTCCATTAGCTCCTTCATTATTTTTCTCCACTTAAAACCAAAATGATTTATGTTTGTCCATGACACTCCAGTATTTAGTCATTCCAAAGTAAGACAGAAAAATAAGGAGGATGACAAGATACTAGAAGCTGTGAAAAACAGTATTTTTCCTACAATGGAGACCTGAGCACCTCAAGCCTTAAAAAATATAATGGAGTGTAACTCTGAACTCCCACCAAAACAGTGCTTATCCATAAAACAAACCCTTTCAACTCCTGAAAAACACCAACCAAAACCAAAACAAAAAAACACCAAACCAACAACAGAGCAATATTCATATTCTTGTATGTATTTATCTAAGTTACTCTGAAACCTTGCCTCTTCATAGAAGTATGTGATTTTTTAAAAATAGAAATGAGATTTTTTCTAACTGTAAAACTGGAATGAAGGTTAAGATACTTTATGTTTAATAATTCTAAATATTTGAATTGTAAAATAACTTCCATGAAGCATAAAAGCAGACCAAGCAACTAAAATACTTTCAATTTAAATTTTAGAAACGTTCATATCAAGAACATTTCATAACATTATTGCATAGATGATAATGAGAAGTTACTCCTATCTACAGTTTTAACAAGGGATTCCATACTATTGCAGTTAAACTATTCCAGGAACTTTCTTTCCACAGTCCTTAGGGGAATTCAGAGTGAATTTTGTTTTCTCTGGTCTGTGTGTTCCATGCTACCTAATCTAATAAAGTTTTGAACTTCAAAAGTGTTTTGTTTTGGTTTGGTTTTGGTTTTGTTTTAATTTCTAATGTTCTTCTGTCTATAAAGGTAGTATATATCACAATTCTCTTCAATTTGCAGCTACCACAAACAATTCCTAAAAAACCAGAAGTGTTTCCTCTGAAGCCAATTAAAAACCACATGCCAGCTGCTGTGGTAGCCACCATAGAGAAATGGCATTGGTAACACAGGGAATTACATTTTGGCTGTCTTTGTTTCAGTGAAGAGGAGACAAAAAGAAATCTGTAGCTTTAATAATTGGAAACAGAAATCCTCCTGACTAGAAATTATACTAGAATAGCTTATTCACCAGGGATGGCAGAGCTCAAGAAGCATATCCTACACCCCCTGCAGGAAGCAATCCTAGAAGATGTCATCATGAGGGTTGAGAATTGGATGGATGAGAAACTCTTAGGTTTCACAAATGAAATTTGTTTGACTAGTACCTTTGAATAATTAAAAAACTTAAAACCCAAGCACGGTCAGGATGCTTCTCCCCTATATGTACTGCAGATAAAAATTCTTATTATTGTTCTGAAACTTAAAATGGCAAAATAAAGACATATTTACTAGCCTCTTACATATGTACATATGTACTAGACTCTTGGATATGTAAGGTATTTTATTGTCACTCTAAATACCAGGATAACTCTGATTGTTCTAACTCATGATAAATTCTGCCACCAAATTTACATTCTAGTGTTCTTTAATTTTCCATTACTTTCAAAATAAAAAGATGAACTGCAGCAAAGTATTCTCCTTGTAGTTTAGTTCTTCCCATTGCTACTATTCCCCTTGAAAGCTGGTAGTATGTTTTAAATAGTACATACCATGACCTGACTGCCTTCTACATTCTGGCTCTTGTGTGTTCCAGTGAAGAGTTATCTCATTTTATTACAATTAAGGTAATCTGCATTCTGGTTTAAAACATAGTTTTTCACATTGACATCCTGCTCCAGTTGACTTAGATTTACTTGCCCTATTTTTTTATTTGCACTGTCTATGATACTAGAACAAAAACTACAAAAAGTATCTGAGATAGTAGCATGTTGTTCCATGAGTGCTACTTAGATCTTCTCTCCTATATTCTTTCCTTCCTTTCTTTTCCTCTCCCCTCTTTTGCTCATTCCCTCTTCCTTCTCCTCCTCTTCCCTTTGTCCCTCCCTCCCCAAATCTGTGGACTCTTTGGTCTTGTGAAGAGACTACAGAAAACAAGCAGCTGCCCTACAGTTCCCAAGTCCATTTAGTGCCACCTAAAAACTGGGATGAATAAGAATGCAGAAAATTAGGAAATTCACAGACTGAATTACAAAACTTGTCTTTTCAAGCTCTTGTACTTAAAAAGGATAAACCCAGATGATAAACGTTATGTTAGTCATGTACCAATTAGAGTAAGATAATATTCAGTCTCTTTCAAACTAATTACTCTTTTTATATTGTTCTAATTTTTTTTTTTTTTTTTTTTTTCCACAATGAAAGCAGTTTGTCCTGCCCATATATGGAGCAAAGCATTACAGAAGAACTCGTCTTCTTCTCATTTCTCTGTTATTTGCAGTGCTTTTGAATGTCTGGTTTAAAATTTCTGCATTTTACAGATGCTTACAGAACCACTAAAGCAGAACTTTACATTGTTTAGGTAACTGTCTGAAGTCAATGACAGCAAATCCAAATCATCTTCCATTTTCATTATGTTTTCTCATCCCCACTATTACTGCTTTCTGCCAGCTTGTTTCCTTCTGCACATTGATCACTGTTTTAGCAAAGTGCTATAATTTTGTACATTGTACTTTTGGAAATCGTGTTAATCAGCACTTGGCCCAAGAATAACTGAGTCAGATGGGAAGAGGAAAGAAAAGCAATTGAAAATTACATGCTGTGTGGCTATTTATATGATCCTTAAAAAATTCAGATGGGTTATATGCCACTATTTTTTTCTGAAGTTCATAGGAACTATCAGTCTGATTTTAAGTTGCAGCAAATGGTATTATATTGGTAAAAAATCTATCTGGGTGCTTAAGGAAAACATTGAGCACTTTCCCATTTTGTATGCAATATGCTAGTAATGATTTTCAGTTTTAAAATGTTTTTAGCACTTATAAGAGAATCATTCTTGAATTCTTAGCATAAAATTTAATTTTCAACACTTTTGTAAAATAATCAAAATAACAATAGAATTAATTCAAATTAATAAAGGAACGAGACACAAAAAATACTTTAAGTCTTATGAACACCTTAATTAGGACAAGATGATCACATTAGATCCCTTCCAACTGTAACTATTCTATTCTAAAAATAATATTGATAATCTAAAGTCAATAGAAAGAGCATACAATATAACAGAGACATGGCATTTTATCTAATACAACTTAAAGGAGATAAAGGTTATCAAAGTGTCTTTGTTTTAAATACATTTCTCATACTGTTATCATAAAACTTCCATCATTATGTTATATGTAGGGTTAATCCAATTAATAATGTGTGATTTTATTTTGGTTTTTGCAATAGTCAGCTTCAACCTGACTTAACCCTCAGTATTTTTATTTTACTAGAGTGTTTGTCAGTGGTGAGAGTGCCTGACTGGGAGGTCAGTGCAAATTCAGGCAGAAACCTATTGGACACAAGACTTGGGATCTTAATTTGAAAGGAGTCCTGCAGCATTGTTATGTGCTGAAGTGATGACACCAAGTGTCTGTGTACCACACAGGAGTAATCTATGTTGTTTGTCCAATTTGTCCTAAGACATCAGACTTACTGCCATGCTGTACAGACACATCTGCACACAGTGCCAAGGGACACCTTTACTCCCATGTTGGAAATTAATTTTTTCTATTCGAATAAATTCAGTTTTGTCTAGTTTTTGTCATCTTCTTTTCTCATGGGAGGTGTATGCTGAAGAGGAAGTGCTACACCCGAACTACCCATGAAGGCAAATAATTCTTCATTTTACTAGCAGTAATCAGACATTTGGAGTGTCTGCAAGGATAGCTTAGCAATGTCTATGTGACTGCTATTGAAACTACAAGATAAGTTAGATGATGAAAAGAACATAAAAATGATACAAAAGTTCCTTAAGGTAACATAAAGAAAAAACATGCAAAGTTTTCACAGAAGGTAGATTTTCTATTGGACAAAATGACAATTACTGAAAATCGCCCTTGTCAAAGAGTCCAAATAACAATCACTTTGAAGCTCATCTTAAAAGGTGTTCAGAAAAGGAATGTTTCTTTGAAAAAAGATAATGTCACATCAGAAAATGCAAGACTGGGAAAGAGAATGAGTTTCACTACAGTAAATCTCTTAGAAAGGGGAAATGTTCTGGCATTTTTTTCAGATACCTTGAATTTACTACTACTTTCTCCACCATAATAAAGGACATAGTTTCAGCTAAAATGCTTTGGGAAAGGGAATTCCTAAATTCAACTATAAGTTGATGCATTAAGTATGAATGTAGAGATAAATAAAGATATGAACATCAACAATAAATATAAATATGTATATATACATATATAATTATGCATGCAAATACGCAGACTATAAGGCATTTGAAATTTTGTCATAAATTTTCTGTAGTATAATTGCAGCAATCAACAACCAAATTAAATTTGTAACATTCTACAGTATTTCCAATAAGCAAAACATAAAAAGAACCCTAGAAACACTGGACGAGGAGTTAGTGTTCTCAGAGATAACATGTGTTACTAAGTACCTTTCATAAAATTTAGGAAATTAAACTTAATTTAATTCTGTAAATTAATTATGCAAGTGCTATATTTGAAAATCTTTTTTTTTTCCCATTTCTCCTTACTTTATAAGATGTAATAGCTCTCTTTTTTTTTATTAAAAGGCTAAAGAGATTTCTAAATTGCATTATCTGATGCATGATCAACAGAATTGCTTTCTAAATTATAGTCACTTGCATAAAAAAATGCTCTGAAGTCAAAGTACTATTCAAGTGTCACCAGCAGCATAATTTGAAGTTAATGTGGTTGCCCAGACATAATTCACTGACTAAATTTAACTTACAAGACCTTTAGTAACTACCATTCATGGGAAGAATCAAATCTGACTCTGATAGCCAGGACTGATATTGCAGGATATTATTTAAAATAATCTCTTATTTTCCTTGTTACAGTATTCTTTAGATACACTTTTTTAAGCACAGCTATGTTCTAAACATTGAAACAGTAGAAATACTACAATTCTGACAAATATTTATTGCTGCAAATACACCTTAATGTATATAGAAAACATTAATATGCATATATATAGTTAAATATAATATTTAATATATATAATAAATATATATATTAATAGTTAAAGTGACAGTTGAAGAAGAGCTATTGGAAATTGGCATTTGTCATATTGGAGTAAGTATATATTTTCTTTATATGCTTACAAACTGGTAATGTAAAACAGAAACAGGCTACCTAAGTGTCAAAAATGCTACTGCATTCTAATTTTAATAAAGACAGATTTAATTCTCATCTCCAGCAGTGTTAGAATACATTGCCAAATTACCTTCATAAAATATATTAGTCTGTGAGTGATCATCATGTTACTGTCAGTAAAACTTAACTCATTAGGAAAGGCTGGAATGATTAATTACTGGATACCACTCTGACAGATAAATATTAAGATATTTTTTCCTTTATTTGAGATTACTGTGTCACTTTTTTTTTTTTTTTTTTTTTTCCTTTTTTAGTTACAAGCGATAAGGTTGTATTTCTTTTTTCAGACTTATTATTTGTAAGTTCCTTTACAAATTGGAAGACATCTTTCGGGGATTTATACTCTTCTTCACTGTATTTTCTATGAAAAAATACCAGATTAATCTTTTCAAATGGGAATTCTGGCTGGTATCTCACTTGGTGGCTACCTCGCTTGAACTCTGACCATTGACTATAGACCTTTACATCTGTGTAGTTAGGAGAAGTAGTTCCAATTTCTTGGAGGAATAGTTTTGCTTTCATCAAGCCTATATAAAAACTTTAAGATCAGACACTCTCTCCATGAAATGATACCTGTAAAATCCCAATACTTGCACTTAAGCATATTTCCCATCAGCCAAGAGCAAGCACAGAGAGATTCTTCCCTGGATTTCCTGGATACTTGAAATGAAAAGTTTCTGCTCATTAAGATAGCCATTTAACCTCAGCAAGTTACAGCCAAAAGTGCGCTTTTTTTAAAGTCAAAATGACAGAATTAGCAAATATTTTGTGTCTGATTCACCCTCTCACATCAAGATAAAAAAGCAGCTTCAAAAATTAAAAAGAACCAAAGCTGAATTCTGGCCAAAAGCACAGAGAGAAATCCAGAGGAGCTATACAGCCATTCATTGTTAGTATTGATTTTGACAAGTTATCAAAACAAGAGTTATTGGAAGAAAAAAGCCTGAGCTTTCTTCTTAAATAAATAAAACAACAAAAACTGTTAATAAGATAATTCGCTAAGTAAACTCTAAAAACATAGTACAATGATGTGAAACGAGTTCATTGCCATCAAGACTTGTAATAGAAAAAATATCTTCTTTCATTTCAAGGATCAGTGGGAAATATTGAAAGAGATGATAAATAGATTAAGCTGAATTTGGAAGACTAGTCAGTTTTTTTCTCCCCAAGGTATGAGTTCTCTGCTACAAAATAAATAATCCAGAACAACCATCAAATAAATATTTTTGTAATAATATAAATGTAATTTATTAAAACCTATACTTCTGAACTCCGTGTATTGTCCATAGTGCTATACGTAAGAGATATTATATAAGGCATAGAACTCTATGAAGTTCTAACTAAACTGTAAGGAAAACAAGCCTCTACAGAGCAGGGTTTGATGTTGTATTATTATTGTACTACTGAGAAGAATGTAATGTTCCTCTCACAATTGACAATCTATTTTATTGTCAGTGCTGACAGACTGTAACTAACATAAACTGTATATTGTTTTCCTGCATAAATGGCTTAATAATATATTAACGTACATTTTTAGATATCAACATGCATGTGTAAATTCAAGGACTCAACATTGGGGGAG
The DNA here is from genome assembly GCA_024611175.1 of Megaceryle torquata. Taxonomy (NCBI): domain Eukaryota; kingdom Metazoa; phylum Chordata; class Aves; order Coraciiformes; family Cerylidae; genus Megaceryle; species Megaceryle torquata. The sequence continues at coordinate 8,042 of JANIJG010001985.1, read as the reverse complement.
ACTGCCTTCATACATCCATACAAGTTTATTCTGTCTGTACTTTCACTGGGAAAGTCCTGAAGACATGACAAAAACACGCACCTTTTTTCCGAACAAAACATTTCTATCCAGGACTGTAGTGTTCCAATGGTGTGGGTACATCACCTTGGATCCAAAGCACTCATTTTCTCATTAGCTATTCCATCTTTGTAAGAAAGGTCCTAAATTCAATAACTCTCACTGGCAGGCCAATTTGTTTTTAACAGCTACACTCTTTGCAAGACATCTTGTACTGCAGTCATGGGGTTTTTATTCATTTGAATCATATGGCTAAATATAATTATAGCTGTCAATTACTTTGCACATTCAAAACCACAGAAAATGTCTTACATTGTGTATAAGGCACCATTAGAGGAATTGTCTCCTTCTTAATTGACAGGGGTTGGAAGTATTCTTCAGTCTTTTCGGATTTCTCCTATGCTTGCCCTTCCCCCTCACTTTTCTTCAGAAAAACAGTAGATTAATTTTATCCAATTACTTTTATATGTAAATACTTAGATAAAATGTGAGTATTGACCAGACTATGGACTGTAATAATCTGTTGTAAGGCATTTAATTCCCTGAAAATGTTATTTATTTACTCAACCGTTGACCCAGTTAACCTTAAATGCCTTGCTAATTTGTGTGACAGCTTCAACAGAAAAGGTAAGCCATCTCCTCATCATGACTAACTTATAGCTACCATGGTTAGGATATTCTCCTGAAATACCCCCAATAAGTTAAATGAGATGAACATAGAATTCCTGTACTATAATCTGTATATACTCTAGACTACAGTGAATAGCAGGAATGTATGTGGGGATGGGGGAGAGTGGAAATGCCTGGATAACCCACCTTTTCCTCCACAACTCAAAGAGATAAATGAGCCCTGAATAATAGTTGGAAAGCAAAACCCAACCTAACCTTCCCTTAATGAAGCAGTCCTCCTAAAGCTACTGCCTAATTACTGCAATTCTCTTAACTTTGACAAAATCTCACTCCAGGGGCCTTTAAAAGACAGTCTCTCCTTTATTCCTCAAGCCTGTAAGTAACAGATGTATTTAGTATTTATTAAACCCCAGATGTGAGTTAGTTACTGCAGCTAGGTGGCATGCTTTCTGCTTCAGCATACAAACCTGCAGTCTCTAAACCCATAGCAGCACCTCTCAGCATCTCAGCACTCAATGGTACATTTTACAGGCAGGCTTAGAGTTTACCTTATTCGCAGTGGCTCCCTGGCTTGCTTCCCATGCACACTGACAGAAGGCATCTCTTGGTAAATGATCAGGGTGTTTTCAACCTTAGTCAAATTTATCTACACACTCAGCAGTCATCTCACCCAGCACCTAGGTGTATTACCTAACAGCAGTCATCTAACAGGACTTTACTTTCAGAGATGTAGTTTATTACTGAATTTATCTCCTCTCTCTTCATATAGAATGTCTGAATTCCTACTCTGTTTCAAGCAGCAAGGAATTATTGGCTGGGTGGAGTTTGGAATTAATTTTGTTTGTTTGTTTGCCATTTTTTTTCCCATTTTTAAATGTCTGAAAGCAAATCTGAGACATTTCTATGAGTTTGTGACATTTGCCATGTTAGTTCTGTTGCCAGTTAGTTGCCAGTTAGAACTGTGTCAAGATGTATCATTTCAATGGTTATTAAATGTTTCCAACACATTCTTGTACCAGTGTAAGTTGAGGACTGTCCTGTTGGAGAGCAGCATAGGGGAAAGGGACCTGGGGTTCCTTGTGGACAGCAGGATGACCATGAACCAGCAATGTGCCCTTGTGGCCAGAAAGGCCAATGGCATCCTGGGGTGTATTAGAAGGGGTGTGGTTAGTAACTTGAGAGAGGTTCTCCTCCCCCTCTACTCTGCCCTGGGGAGGCCGCATCTGGAATATTGTGTCCAGTTCTGGACCCCTCAGTTCAAGAAGGACAGGGAACTGCTTGAAAGAGTCCCTTGCAGAGCCACAGAGATGATTAAGGGAGTGGAACATCTCCCTTATGAGGAAAGGCTGAGGGAGCTGGGTTTCTTTAGCTTGGAGGAGACTGAGGGGTGACCTCATTAATGTCTGTAACTATGTAAAGGGTGAGTGTTAGGAGGATGGTGCCAGGCTCTTCTCAATCTCAACCAATGACAGGAAAAGGGGCAATGGGTGTAAACTGGAACATAGGAGGTTTCACATAAATATGAGAAAAAACTCCACGGTGTAACAGAGGACCGGAATGGGCTGCCCAGAGAGGTTGTGGGGTCTCCTTCTCTGGAGGCATTCAAAACCCACCTGGATGCATTCCTGTCTGACCTGGTCTAGGTGGTCCTGCTCCAGCAGGGAGATTGGACTAGATGATCTTCTGAGGTCCCTTCCAATCTCTAATATTCTGTGATTCTTAAGAAATTATATCTTTGGATAATGTTAGAACAAAGTGACCTTTAGATTTCTTTTATATAACCTATGATTCAATAATAATGACTTTATAGCTCACCTCTGTAGTGGTAATTTTATTTACTTGATTTTTAAAATATAATTCCTAGAAATTCACCTGGCAGTCATTGCAATTGCATTAAAAAATTATAAACAGATGGCTTTCCCAACTTGCTGGCTATCAAATTTATGTCAACACCTTCTGAGAGGTGGTTAACATAAACCAAAAATGTTCAACAGCCTTAATAATCATAGTCTCCACAAATCAGATTAATTATATGAAGACAGCTTTCAGCAACTTATATCATTAACTTACAATGAAAAGCAGCAAATGATTTGCAAACATATTCTATGTCTTCAGAGAAAGAGACTCAATAATTTGTAGGAAATTTAAATTAGATTCACAAGATTTTAAGGGAGTCAACACACTAAATGAAAACATCTTAAAGGAGAATGACCTTGAAATAAAGGGTAATATTTGATATTTTTATTATTTATTTTTTTAAAAAAACTACTGAAGAATCAGAGACTTAACACAGCACTTAATACACCACTTGACTAATTCCTCAGATTTCAGAGAGAATTTTCAAGAATGCATGTATAGTTTCAATATAAATCTCCCTAATTACTATAACATTTTAATCACTTATAATAAGTCACCTGAACTATGGAATTTAGAAGTTAAATACTGAATTGTGTCATCAGAATCCATTTAAAAAGAGGTAGACATTGCTTTAAATCTGGGTTCTAATTTAAGAGTATTTCCTTTAAAGTAGACACCATTTTGTAAGCACAAATATAAGACCACAGCCATTTCAACTGAAAAAAAAATACATCACACACTAGTGGGTCACTGTTTAAGCCTATGAATTACAGATAGGATATGACAAATCTATCTTAAACGTAACTTAGAACAGCTCTTTTGCTGAGTTGAGAATTGACTGGTTTCTTAAAAAAAAAAGTCCTCTCACTTTTTAGCCTAGGTCAGATAACACAGCTGAAATGCATCCACTTTTTTTTTGAGAAATGTGATAGAAGTATTTTCACCGAGGTATATGACCTCTATAATGTGGCTAGTTACGCTGCACATAGAAAAATGTCTTGTAAAAAGTAATTTCAAAACTGAAAATCTCCATAAATTCTGATCGAGTATCCCATACATAGGAGTGCTAGGCAATCTGAAAAAAACATGAACAGCTAATGTCTCTAAATAACGTGATAATCTAAAACATTTCAAATTAATCATTGCTGGATGAAAGCTGAACCTTCATCAAGTACCACTTTAAGTATGTTTTTCAGATTGGTCATATGTTTCAGATAGGAGTCAGTACATAGAACATTAAAATTCATAGAAAGAAATGAAATCTAATAATTGCCTAAAAGAACATAAGGAAAGGTCTATAAAAATGCTAAAATATACAAGTAAGCATCTTAATTTCTGTGTACTAACACAAACTAAACTATCTAGAGATAAATGATTCACTAGTTTGCACACAGTTACCAAAAGAAAGTTAACATTTGACAGTTCTGCTTTAACATAGCATTTTATTCTCCCTAAGAACAGGGACAGATATAGTATTGCAACTCTAACACCTTCTGTCCACAAGAAAAGTATAACTGAAAGTCCTATTTTTAATATTCTTTCTTCCTGCACTCCAGTACTTTATCCATATTTCATCTAAAGAATCTAAAGAAGACTGTAAAGCCACGATTCTTTGTTGCAGAAACAAAAGAAAAGAAAAAATAATGTCCCACAGATAAGTACATTGTATTTATACATAATTTCACAGGACTTATAATTTTTTTTTTTTTTTATGCTTTGGCAATAACTTTCCATTTAGAGTGGAAGGAAGGGGTAAATTTACAGTGCCAGTCCTTAGCAGAGCACACAGAAACATTCAAATGAGAAAAGCAGGTATGTTTGACATAAGATTATTCACTGTAGTGTGCAATTATATTTGAAAATAAACTGTGTATAATGACTTCTGTGCTTCATGTCTCTCCTACTTCAAATAACAGTAAGGAACATACAATAAAAAGGTATATAGAAATAGGGCAAGAATTGTCTGGAGTAAAAGACATTGTTTGATGTGCATGGAGGTGGAACTGCCTCAGTCATGTAGTGAAGCTGTTTTTTAGGAGTGTTGCCTCCCACATGCATTTTGATCCAAGTGTTATGGAGTTGGTCAGTGGAAAAAAAAACCTCATATCTGCCAGGCTGAAATCCTTTAGTTTTAAATTTTCCTTTTGATCACTGGTTATCAGATGCCTTTTATACAGATATTTGGACAAGTGGGGTATCACATCAGTGCTTATAGGTCTCTCACCAAGACTGAAAATATCTTGATGCTTCTTTTGTGTATGAATGACCTGACATGGACTCCCTATTAAACTTCTTCCACTATGGTACTGGGATAATTGCTTTACTCGCTACATAAACAAAGTTTCCTTACCTTTCCAGAGGTAAAGGAAAGTAACTTAAATTAGAAGAAAGCTCAGTCTAAATTATATGGGCACTTGTTGCAAAATAAGCACTGTTTCAGAAAATACCTAACACTCACATTGGGATCTTAGACAGAAATCTTTTCTGTAAATAGGAAAAATAAGATTTTCATTACAAACACAATTGATATTACATGAATATTAAATGACTGTAACAGCCATGTCTGAAAGAGGCTTAACAAAGAAATCTTGTTCCCATGCAGAACAGTGGGAAGAATGGATAAAACATTTAGGATCTAATTTAGGGGTTTCTGAGTTTTGCCTGTGTCTTGGTGCTCTGGCAGCAGGACACACTGAGCTCTGTTCAGCTCCTATCATTAGTCTCTTAAGCACTAATGCTTTTCCAGCACAATGTAATTATGGATGTTCATTACAGTGTTGGCAATCAGCTAGATCACTTGACGCTGGCCATGAATAAAAGAATCAGTCCTCTGAAGACAATGCAAACACTTCATGGATCACTTGCAACCCATGAAACACATTTGGGGAAACCTTAAAGGAAGCCTATACTGCTTGAAGGGATGTTAGATAATTTATAGTGTCATATTGTTTTATATGAAGGGACAATGACATGAAGTAAAGGTACATGAAGTAAAGGTATACCCATGTTCTTCAGAAAAAAATCCAAATCTTTTGAGCAGTAGCTCAGACAGTTGCAACTCTCAAACATTTCTATGTTTTTCACTTACATTGAAATCCACTTTCCTAATTAAAACTTATGTAATGATTCCAAGACATCAAACAGGGATGGAAAAAAAAATATCCAGAAACAATCTTATTCTATTTATTTCAGATTAATTTCTTAACTCAAGGAATTAGGTCACTTTTTTGAACCTGAACACCCAGATGAATACTTTAGTGACAGTAAAGCAGATAGTATAGACATGGCCTAGAGCTTTTAACACAAATCAGAATTGGTTTTCTGAATTTACCAGTAAGAACAGCTTGTAAATGTTGTTCCCAAAAGACTGTAGCTGTCTTACGGCTGGATAACATTCTGCCTGGAAGCCTCCGTCTGGAACTGCTGACAGGGTTTCTTGCCAGTACATTTCTTCAAGCTTAAATATCCATTTAACTGTGACTGACTAGTTAAGTTACAGAATGACCACCAAGATGCCTTCAGAGTACTCCCACTATTCTTACTTTGAATAAATAAAATTCTTCCTGGCATTCTCCATAGGGAAATAAAAGGAACAATTCTGAGGTTTTAAGTTTAACTTTGTTTAGCTTCTGTTTCCTTAGTTTCCTTTAAGGTATCAACCTTTGAATATGCTAAAGAAGGCATCCAGTAAGGATAGACAGGAGTTACAATCGTCTCTTCTCCCATTAAGATAAAGGGCAAGCATCCTATCACCCTGACACCCTTTGATGACACTTTTTTCCAACAGCCCACTTATGTAAAGTGAAAGTACTTGATAATGGAAGTCAATAAATATTGTATTTCATCAAACTTTTCAGGCATGGAAGCTAGCAAGTGAGCCTAGCCATGAATGTCATAAAAGAGACTATTATGTAATCAATAATTATTCAGAAGAAAAAGGAAAAAAATATTGAAAAAGCAACAAAGTAGAATATATCTACTATTCTTCGTATGATTAGATTAAATAAACAATAACTGAAAGGAAATGAAAGTGAATAGTCACAGCAGATAGCCATTAGAAAAATGTCACAGTTTATATAGGACACTCTGTTGAAAGATCACAAAATAAAACAAGAGGGTTGGTTGGTTGGGCTTGTTTGTTTGCCTAGTTTTTAAAGAAGAATGCACATTTCTGAGTAACAGAAGGAAAAGGTAGCAGCAGGCAAAGGATTTCAGTGAAGCAACAGATTGAAGGATAGTATCAAATGCTGACAATCAGCAGAAGAAACAAATAGCCAAGTGAATTTCAACAGAAAAATACTTAAAATGACAAAACAGCAACTGAGACCAAAACTCACAGAGACAATATTCATTCGTGGTCAAACACAAGCAAAAAGAAAGGTGAAATACAAGCAAAAGTTGGAAACATTGGGAGAAGAAAAAGGGGGAGGGGGGACAAGACACATACACAGTAAGGACATGACAGTTATGATACTGCGGTAATAATGAGTGTAGAACAGAAATTAGGGGACTAATTTTAAATAACCTTCCACTGCAGAGGGACTTACAGTTTAGCTATGCTATAATTACAAATAGAAGGATAAAATCTATGCTAGAAAAATGGTTTTTTGATTATAAAAGCAAGTACACAAATTGAAGAAGTCTGATTTACACGCAGCTGTGTTATGGGTTTCTATTTCACTATATTTCACATCAGGGACCATATTTTTAAAAAGCAACAACCAACAACATGAAAACTGATTGAACACTATCAGATTGATTCCTACTAGTATTTGTGTGGGTGTGGGTTTGGGTTTGTGTGAGTTTACAGTAATTCAGGAAGATTAACTTGCATAATTAAAATTTTTGCAAAGTTGCTCTTCACACTTTTTCACTACAGCTTTTTTAGAATTTTTTATTGTTTTGTTTGTTCCACATGACTTCTGTCGTAGTTTAGGGTCAGGGTGGCCCCTTAGGCCTATAACAGATGCTCTTTTAACCACACACTCCCTCCCCAAAGGGGAAGAAAAAGGGAATAAGGGAGAGAGACTCAGCGATTAGAAAAGGAAACTAGAACAGCATTAATGAAAATGAAAATAATAATAATAAAATTAGAATATGTACAAATATATACAGAACCAGTATCGGAACCAACCCCCCTGCTGGTAATTACATCACCGTCACCACTGATGCTGTGGAGCAGGCACCGGGGAGTCCCAGACTGGGCCCTGCAGTGTGGGGAGCTGTGTTCAGGAGCTGGATTCTGGTACCGGATTCAGGAACACACCGATTGGTGTCGAAGGCAGAAGGGACAGAGTCCTCCCTGGATGCTCCAAGGGAGGAACTGAAAGAGGACCTGAGCCAAGCAAAGCAAAGCTGGCAAAGAGGTCCAAGAGGGGAGAAGAGCCCAGGAGCCCCATAGAGAGTGATTTATAGATCCTGCAGATCCCTCTGCTTTATACCAAATATGACATATATGGGCTGGAATACCTCATTGATCAGTTTGGGGTCACCTGCCC
>JANIJG010001984.1:0-25462 GCA_024611175.1 Megaceryle torquata | reverse complement strand
TTTTTAGATATCAATAAAAAATTTTCCCAAGCAAACAACAAAACAAAAAAAAAAAAAAAACACCCCAAAACACCCCCCCCCCCCCCCCCCCAAAAAAAAAAAAAAAAAAAAAAAAAGGAAAAAAAAAAGGAAAAAAAAAAGAGAGAGGAAGAAAAAAGTTATGTGTACAGCATATTCTTTTACTCTGCTAGGATTCATGGTCATATTGCTTTCTACAGACAGACATATCTCATATAGTGTACTTTTGATTTTTTCATTAGTGTAGCTTACAGACTTCAGGAAAATATGTCAGATGCATCATTATAATCTCATTTTGTGTTGTGGCAAAGCAATGTGAATGTATTTATTTATTCTCACAGCTGAAACTGTAAAGTATCCTAGGTTTTTTGGACTGTGGATCACACAGGAGTGGCCTGCTAGTCATTAAAGGTTTTAAAGTATTTTAAAGTGAAATTTCTCTGAGTTTACTATATATAAACTTTGATATGAGTTATCAATGTTTATCAGACCTTTAGTTATAAACATAGTTAGCTACAGATCCAAACCCTTTTATATTTTGGTTGTACAGCAAGAACTTTTGTTGCTATGGGGTCAGTTTCTCAGCCACTATAAAACCACATAGCTTTGTGAAGTCTATGGAGTTATGCTTCTCTGTGCCATTTGAAGGTCTAGCTATAAACCACTATGGTTAAGATATTCAAACATCACTTAAAAGCTTAACTCCCTCTGAATTTCAGTTAAAGACAGGCTTGTCTATGTCAAAGTCACTTTGAAAGAAGGGACTTGGATTCCTAAATCACTTGAAAAATTCTTAAAATTAAAACTTTCCTGCACTAATACGCTGGACTAGTATAGAGAAATATGTTTTCTGAGAATCACTACATCTCCAGTTGTTTTATTTCATTGCTGGAAAAAGTGATACTGTCCAGCCATTTGTTCAATACTGTAACACCTTTTAAAGTCATTAGCATTGTTTAAGTTTGGTCGGGAATACAAGGAATTTTGAATCTTGATGCACTTGCTATGGATTATCTGTAACTACCATGGATATTTGAAACTTTTTTTGTGCGGATATATATATATTAATTATTATTGATTACTGTCCTCTGGCTGACATTATTTTGGTTTCTTATGTATTTATTTCTCCTCCAGCAATTTAGTATAGGTGTTAAGTGGTGCATTTTGTTAGGAGTAGATAAATGCACACCAGAGCCTCCAATAGAAACTGAAGGCTTTAGCATGTGTGCAGCACTCTCACAATTGGCATGCAGTAAGGGGAGAAACTTTTCCCTTTAAGGTAAAGGAAGACTAGAACATATCCAGCAGTCTCAAACTGTCTAAATGAAGTTTCACAACTTGGTGTGGGCTGTTCCCAAGGCATATACTTCAATACAAAGTTCAGATGCTTTCTGTAGGATCTTAGCTGTATTTCATATGGATTAAAATTTGCCAGGCTAGCATGGTCAAATTTATACCATCCATAATCTGTAGAGGCACAACTGGAGTTCAGGTTGGTCCCTTTATGTGTCTGAATTTCAGTGCCAGGCACTATTGAGGGTGAGTAAAGCACTAGGCAGTATAGGCAGCTGTGGAATTTGGGTTTATGTGTGAGCTAATGTGACAGTAGAGATGTACCTGTAGTTTCCATACCCAGCAATCAGTTGCTTCTTTCTGTCTGCTTCACTGAAGGATAGTGCAGTAGAAAACAAATGCTAGTTAGGAGATAAAGGCAAGGCTGAGAGGAAAAAAGCAGGCAGAAAACCATTGCAGACAAAAAAGATGAAAGTAGGTCCAGGTGAGTGTGTACTGTACTTTGATGACAGAGCAAGTATTAGATGATCAGAGAATGTATTTGAAAAATGTGTTGAAAGCTAATAGCATGAAGAACAGGCTAAAAACCTCAGGACCTTTGGATGTGTTTCTAGTGTACATGGGAGTATTTTTGGAGCTTAAACTTGGTACTTTAATAAGTCACCTAAACTACATAATTTTATAAGTTATGGATTAATTGAAGAAAAGGAGAAAAAAAAGTCCAGAAACCTATTTATGTAGAATGAGACGGGGACTATAGGCTCTGGGTAGGTGTAGATATAGCCCTTGGGTTACAATACATGTAGGAAAGCTAAATATAACTTTAAGGCATTGATTATTTTGGCCTTTTTGGTGGTATTGGGTATTTACTACCTAACTGGTAATCCTTACATCAGAGATTTTTACTCTTACTTAGTCTGAGTAATGCTTGAAAGTTAGAAGTTGAACATAAGACCTGAAAAATTAAAAATTATATTTTACTATCCAAAATAGTTGAGAAGTGTCAACACCAGCACAAAACACAGATCTTAATTGAAAAAATGGTTGAAGCTTTGTACACACTTTACATTTTTCATCACCCTAAAAGAAAATAATTTTTTTTTACTTGAAGTCTAGTCCCATGTGTGTAAAGTGCCCCAGAGCTGTTTCCAGAGATCTTCATAAGATTAATCAGTATAAGATGAAGTCTGAAGACACTTCTGACTACCTGAACTATGAGAGAAGCAGTATGAAGACAGCATCTTTAGAAGTATACCGTAGCTCTTAGTTGGTCACATGTTGCACAAAGGAAAAGAAAGTCTTATTCTGATAAGCAATTTTAACAGGATGGTCAACCTTTATTCAGTGCTTATCAAAGTAAAAAATTGAATTTAATTAGAGCCTGTGGAAAATATTTTCTAAACTTACGGATAATAACTTTAAGAGTTGTCTTAAAGTCAAAGTAAAATAATATCCATATTAATGTCAATTTATAACTTTCATGGTTTTCCGAGTGTTCTTAGAATTGATCAGCATTCTTTTCAAATCAAGACAGTGAATTGTTAAATTTACTGTTATTTCTTCTATTTTGTCCTTCGGAAATTTGTGACTTCAGATTACTTGAGAATGTGGCCCAGTGTCTTCGTTAAAAATGTCCCCGTTGACTACTTCTGGAAAGGGCCAGAGCCATTTTATGCCATCATAAATCTGAAATTGCCACCTTAAGTCTAATTCTGTCCTTTACACCTTTAAAAACATCAGAAGTGACAGTAGTTGAAAGGAGCATATTGGAAATTACCTCTTTAGTAGCTACAAATAAAGTTTTGATATTTGGCTTTTTTTTCTCTAAGTATAAAACACAGTAGTTTCTGTACACTGAATGAAACCATCTGGCATTATCAATGGATGAATAAGTGATTATATGTCAGCTTTTGACAAGAATATAATAGACAGACATGTTCAGGCAAGAACTTAAAGACCCCGCTCTTTTACTGTTGTTCTAGAGGAACATAGTTCATAAAAGAGGAAAAAAAAAAGGCAATTACCTCGTAGAAGTAGATCTGTATTTTTCTAGTATTTGACAAAATACCATCATCTGAACTTCTCTTTCTAAATAATTTTCAGTGGAAATAATTTACAGTTTTTATTTGAAAGGAAATATGCCATGGCTCTGTTTGTATCTGCAGTCTGCATTAATTTAGGTTTGCTTGTAAATGAATGCCAAAATGGTAAACGTTCACCAATACTGTTTAGATGAACTAGTGAGTACCAAGGAGCAAGAGAGCTTCCACCATCTGCAAGGCTTGTAATTGACACGCCCCCTCATCAGCCTCCTACCACCACTTAGTTTTTATAAAGCACTAGTGAAAAAGTTAATTGTCATGGTTCGTCTCCAAAATATGTGCACAGGGGAGACATTCTGCTATGTATGGTTGCCCAGTACATTACAATTGTTATTAATCAGGTAGATTATGGTAGTGCCTAAAGAGCAAGAGAGAGAAGGCACTGCTACACCACGCAGTGGACAAATACAAGAGGGTGCATTTTTTGTCTTGGCTTGCCATCCAAACTGCTGTGGCAGACACAATGTGGGTGAGGAGTGTTACTGACAAGCACAGTGACTGATGGGATGAAGTAAATGCATTAATGACAAAGTAAGAGGAGAATAGTGGAATCAAGTGGTAGAGTGGCAATTACATGAATATACTGTGGAGAAAGGCACAGATAAAAGAAACTCTCCGCTCTTCTGGCTGGGCTGTTTCTGCACCTCTTATTTTCATTGTATTTCTTTAGCAGTCTTACCACTACTTCCCCAAAACCATGTACAGCAGGAGGTTCTGGTGTCCCTGAAGTAGATGAAAGATTTTCCTTGCTCCTTCAACTGCTTGCCACTCAGAGTTGTTCATATTACAAATTGGATTCATGATAAGTTACATGAAGTTTTATTCTGCATTATACCACTAAAAATCAGATGTTACTGACTTCAACTTGTCTTTCTGTTCCTTTTTCTACATATGTCTAACAGTATCCAGACCAAATTTTCTAAACGAAGTTTAGCCCCATCAGTTCTTAAGACTAGTGCTTTGTATTGTTATTTGGGGATACGCAAATTAATTCCCGTGTTTGTGCTACCATGTACAGTATGGAAAACTTAGTGAAGTCTTGAAATGAGATGCCAGAAAGTGATGGGTTGTGATGCTTAGAATTTTGATGGGCCAAAATGGCAGAAGATGAAAAGCAATGAACCATCTTTTATCAATTTTTTCTCTCATTTTAACTGCCACAACCTGGAATTCAATAAAACAACTCTGAATAATTTCATGGGCACCAGCTGCTATGGTAATTTTATTTTTACTTTTTAAGATGCAGTGAACCTATTGAGTGCAGTACCTAGTAGTGGAAAATTTTGCATAAGAATAATAATTACAATGTTCAAGTAGCAAGCAGAATACATGCCATTATCTAAACCATTCATATTTTGTATAAATTCATGATAATTTAAGAGAAAAAGTACCAGTTTGCAAGAGGGAACTGTGAAATGGTTCATCAGATGGATGAAGGAAGTATACTGAACCTTCCCATTGTGAAAGCTCAGGAAAAGATGTATATATACTTTGACAGGAAAGGGGTGAGACATGGACAGGACACAGTGAGCATTCAGTCAGTGTAGTCTGGCACAAATGCAGAATTACTGCCAGACAGGCATCAGACCAAACTAAGAGGACAGATATTTTATCATCTTCATGTCATTATTTACCTTTTTTTTTTTTTTACTGCAATTGCATAAGGAAATAAGGAACTGGAATGTGATGTTTCTGTTTCAAGGAAATGGAAGGGATATGGGAAGATCCTAGGAAAAGTAAAATGGAAGTCTAAGAAGATACTGAAATGTCTGCCATATTCTGAACCTCCACTGTACATTGGAAAAGAAAACATTAAATCTTTATAACGAAAAGTTTGGTAGTAGATTCCCAAATAGCATTGTGTAGAGATGTAAACAGCACAAACATGCCAGAGTTGTCTTCAAAACTGTTTTCAAAGAGTTTCTTTAAACTATATTGTGTTTGAAAGAAACACAAGCTCTGTTTGCTTTGAAAGAAAGAAAGAAGGTGGGTCAACCATGTCACATAAAAAGAGGGTGAGAGTTCTGACAATGTAAAGGTAATGCATAGCAGTAGTGCTAGGAGGAAAATCAGGGACATAAGATGACTTTAGACAATTGAAAGGCAGGACTGTATTTTACAAAGATGTCTGGATTTTCAAGTGCCTGCAAGGCACTGGAAATCCCTGAAAATGACTTTAAGTCTAGCTACATAATATGCAAAAAAGATTTCTTTTTACTTCTCTCTTATATATTAGGTACCTCTGTTAACTATCCAGCTGTTTCTTTTACGTGGCTTTAATCTGTAAGCTCATGACAGGTATTCAGCTTTTCCTGCTTTTCTTGGCCAATATTTAAAGGTTTGGGATTTCCTTCCACTATAGGCCAGAAAATAATAAACCTAGCCAGCAGCCTGGCTAGTGCCAGACCGCTAGCTTCCATCTGGTAAGGAGCTCAAGCCAATGTTATTTTAACTACTTAGAAGCTTTCTACTATAACATTTCTTTCACTGTGTTCTTTGCTAATGATTTTCATTTTGGGTGCCTTGCTTGGTTTGACTCCTGGCAGTCAGATAAACTGATATCAAACTGATAAACTGAGCAGCCTATGCCATTTATAGAAACAATGCATAACTACCTAATTCTCCACAGAAAGCTTCTGTGATTCTCTTGTGTAAGAGAAATTTTAGAAAGATGAGACGTAAATCTGTTGTTTGTATTTGAATGGTATTAAGTAACATAAAACCATAATTGTGTAACTGTACTGGTATTGCATTAAGTGGGTTCTCACAATGTGCTGTTATTGATACTGTAGCCTGATTAATACTTCTAGAAGATGCTTTTTATAAGGTAGAATTATTTAAATGCCAATGCAGTTCTTCAGACAGGTGTCCTTTCTTGTGCTTGGACAATGAAACAAAGCAGTGCTTATTAATGCTACACTGCAAGTGTGTCATTTGGCACAGTTCAGTCTGCATGACATAAATCTAAAGAACAAAAGCAAATAAGTGATTTAATAATTATGGAAGGGAACCAAGCTTAGAAGTATAACCTTCAGTGCCTGTAATGCACAATGGAGTATAGCTGTGTCACAGGCAGTATTAAGCTCTCTAGGAAAACAAGCACTAGAAGGCCATATGATAATGGTACACATCAATCTTTCATTTGAATACAATGACCCACTTCCACTTCTTTTGCTGTTCACCGGGTATCTCCTTTCCTTAACTAATCCATAATCTATTACTTCATCTTAGTATATAGAATCACAGAATAACAGTTTGGAAGGAACTTCAGGGATCATCTGGTCCAACCATTCTCTGCAAAAGCAGTCTAGGCAAGATGGCCCAGCACTCTATCTAGCTGAATCTTAAAAGTGTCCAAATATATATATATTCATACATGGCCTTTATTGCTGGGATACAGGCTTGATTGAAAATATAAATTCCTGTGTATTCAGTAAATGGTGGTGCAAATTTTGTGGATGTTATATTTTGCTGTCTTCTAGTGCTCCCTTCCTCTTTTAGAGTCACACTGATAATTTAGGTTTCATGCTTATTCCTCCTTATTAGTGGAATCTTTTAGTGTTTATAAAATTTATCTGGAGCTTAATCATGCATTACTACTTCGGTGGAGACTATTTGCTTGAGTAGACCTGCAAAAGGGGCCATTCATTAACTTTAGAAAAAACCGGTCCATTAGCTATCTCAGTTGTGCTGTACTGATAGCTACTGACTATAACAGCACATCATTTCTTGTGACTGTGATAACATTTTAAAGTAGTTGTATAGCCTATGATTACAAAATTACTTAAATCATCAGACTATACAAAGATGAACAGCGAGTGAGAAATGAACACAGAGTGATTCATCATGTAACAGTTGTGATCCCACAATAAGGAAACTCACGTCCAATGGCGGTAATTTGACAACAGATTATGATGATGATTCACATGTCTAGACAGGAGAGCAACCGCTTCAGTTAAATGACAAGCATATGAGAATAAATTATATACATGGATTTCTGTGAGGTATGATGATGGATAATTTGTCTGAGAAGCACAACATATGCTTGTATCATGGTACTCATGATCAAGCCGTATAATACTGCATGCTGTGTCTGGTGTTCCACAGCCACTGGGCCTCCTCTCTGCCAGTGTGTATTCCGGCTGCTGTGACATCTCACAGTCTAGATCTCTCTGTAATCATTTCCAGTTGCTGTAGGCCAGAAGGACCTTTTCCCTCACCAAACTTTTGTATCTGTCAGGATAAATCGTTAATTGTTATTCCAGAAATAAAGACAGAAAAATAAGCATAGGGCACAAATAAGGTGTGCCATTTTATAAAAGAGCTGAATAGGACAGATTTGTTCTTAAATCCTTAGAATTTTTCTCTTATGTGAAGCTGTGTCTAAGTTGTATGGACCACAGGTGACAAAGATTAAGCCGTTGTCACGTCAATACTTTTGGCTCTTTTTCTCTCCCGGGGGTTCATGTCAGACTGCATTGAGAAGAAGAGCTCTTTCTTTCAGGAAGCTTCTCTTGTCAAGCACTGTCTTTGATATGAAAAATCCTTTCTTTATACTTTCCCTTCTTTCACTTAACAATGCTTTTCTGTTGACACACAATTTTAAAGCACATTTTTTATGCATGTTGGAATTAATTCTCTTTTTTCCCTTTGGTGCATCTGCATGTGCAGAAAACTTGTTCCTTCTGAAAGCAGACATGTCAAATTTAACTAGCACATTAAAATGTATATTGTAATAATCTATTTCTATCTGATTCGTATCCAGTTTTATCATCTGGATTTCTATCCAATTGGAAAGGGAAACTGTTTCTAAGTGATTCTATTTGTTCGTTTTGCCATTCCCCATCTTTTACAATTCCATTTTCCTGAGAAAATGTAATATTACAGTCTTACTGTTCTGCATTTGCTTTGTCCTTTATTAGTCATATGCTCTTCAGTTTCAATAGCACAAGTATGATCACTCGGAGAGGGGAAAACTGTATTTAAATCTGATGAAATGATGAAACATAATAGGGCTGTACATGGTTTCAGTTTTCTAAAGACTAACTGAGGAAATCTAGCTCCCTGTGGTCAGATTTCCAGAAAATTCAACAGTTTATTGGAACAAACTGCTTAGTTATTCATTTTTTCTGTAGGTTGATGGGTCAGAATTTGCACATAGAATTTGAATATGATTACAGATCAGACTAATGACATCCTTACTGAAATGATAACAGCTTGGTGTATACATGATGTTGAAAATACTTTCTTTTTCATCCTTTTGTAACCATAGTTGAATTTTTGCCAATACAGTGTGCAGGCTTGAATTTTAGGAGTATGCAGTCTGTTTCCATATTTACTGACAATAAACTTTTTATGGAAACTTTGAATCTTCCAAAAGCTTTCTCTTAGCATAGATGAGAGCTGTGACCTTAGCCTCTCCAGAGAAAAGGTCTTGGCTATTAGTGCCACTTCACTACATTTCTGAAATGAGCAACTTCTGTTCAATGAAGCATTGCAGCAAATATCAAGTATATTTGCCAAGTTACATATGTTTTTTAAGTATGTAATTGGTGACTTGTTTTTTGCCCTTTTATGAACTTTTAGACCAGCAGGTTTACTTGCATGAATAAAAAGCTTATATTGGTCACTGAGTTGAAAAAGCTTTTGCTTTGAAAAACTGCCTTTCAGAATGACAAAAATGAGGCCTTTGAATTCTGTTACTTAAATGGCAGGATATGTAGGACCACATGCCAAATCACTGTGAGCTCTATGATAAATTGATGGTAATATGATAGTTTTTGAAGTCCAATTTGACCTGTGTTCTATACTAAATCACTCAAAATCTAGGATTTGCCCTAGTGTGATAATTAGGGTGGGACAGATTGTATTAATCTCTCAATTGCCATGACAGATCATTTTTCTTTTTTCTTTTCCCAGCTTTTATTCCCTTTTTCTTTTAAAACCATCACTCTTTAATCTTTAGTAGATTCTTTTCACTAGTTAAGCTGGATGGGAGCAAAAGATTGAAAGGACATCATCTTTTCTCTGTCACCTGTCATGAAATAGTGGCAAGGGTTTATATATATTTTCCAAATCCAGCAAGCTGAAACTTTTAAATGTTAAGTGTGTTGATTTCAAAGCTTTCTAGTAACAGAATAGAAGGCTAATGCTTCTGACTGAATCAGCTTGACTCTTATCATTGAACAGAGTGCAGCAGATATTCATCAGTTTCATGAAAATCATTTCTAAAATATCTCTTATATTATTCTCAAGAGTCAGAAAGAATAATACACATTCAGAAAGTTGGAATGCCAGAGTATGCTTGCTTTGCATGCACACAACCATGTAGTTCCTTATAAACCAGATATGTTTTATACATAAGTTTTATGTAATGCTTATGGGTCAAGACAAGGGCAGGGACAGATCACTCACCAATTACCATTACAGGCAAAACAGACTTCACTTGGAGACATTAGTATATTACTAATCAGATCAGAATAGGATAATGAGAAATAAAATCTTAAAAATATCTTCGTCCCACTTGGCCCTTTTTCCCAGGCTTAGCTTTACTCCTGATTTTCCCTACCTCTTCCCCTGCAGTGGTGCAGGCAGATGGGGACTGGGGCTTTTGGTCAGTTCATCACACATTGTCCTCACAAGGAGGACTCCTCACACTCCCCTGATCCAGTGTGGGGGTCCTTCCCATGGGAAACAGTTCTCCATGAACTTCTTCAACATATTTCCTTCCCACAGACTACGGTACTACAGTTCTTCACAAACTGCTCCAGTGTGGGTCCCTTCCACAGGCTGGAGTCCTTCAGGAACAGACTGCTGCAGTGTGGATCCCCCTCAAAGTCACGAGTGCAGTCAGAAACATGCTCCAGTGTGGGGTCCTCTCTCCATGGGTCCTCTCTCCACAAGTCCTTCTAGGAGCCTGCTCCAGCATGGGTTTTCAGTGGGTTCACAGCCTCCTTCAGCCATCCACTCACTGCAGCTTGGGGTACATGTATGTCACTTTCATATGATTTTACTTGATTTCTGATTAAAGGGAATCTTCAGGTTTGATCAGGTGCTTGCCAGAGAATCAGAGAGTAATGAACAAACATTGCTTGTGTATCTTTTAATTGATACATACCTGTATCTATAAATTCATACTTTCTAGCATTCTGTTTCTGCATCTAAACTTATGTTCACTTTATGGAGTGTTTTGTGTTTGGGGAAAAAGAAAAAAATTGAATGATTTCTTGAAATAAAAATATTTATGAGAATCAGCAAAGTTGGAAAGTATGCATTCCCACGTTTGAGAGGTGTCCATCAAATTTATATTTTGTGATCACCATCCAAGTCACTGTATTCAGTTCCAGTACTTGTTTTACAAGGGTTCTGAAAACCAGTGTTTCAGAGTCTCAGGGGAAAGTCAGGCTATTTATTTAATTTGTCAGTTCTGGCATAAATCATAACCCTGATGCATTTGATGTTGTACAAACAGAGTTAATAAATGATCCTTGCCCCAGGTGCTTACGAATTAAATCTAAGACATAAGATGGTGGATAGGTATGACAAATAGGAGAGTAAAGAAACCCAATAAATAGTGCCAGTTAGAAAGATAGATTACCTCCCGTCATATCAGCATCAAGGGTTTTGTAGACTTTCCAGAAAGGCAGGGTTTTCATAAAGAATTTAAAGGGGGTCAAAAACTATCTTTACAGCATTTATAGGGAAATCCTTGTGAACATGGGGGGGAATATAGAAGAAGAGCTGGAGTTGCTTGTATGGAAGAGAAACAGACAAATTACCTTGTTAAACAATTTTAGAGTATAACATTTCATTTGTTATGTAACCGATTGTTTACATAACAGAGACGTAGGCTGTTTTATTAGGAGTTTGGTCTAGTTTTACGACAGGTAGGTCAAAAATTAGGATATGGAAGTGTTAACTTGGATGCTCTGAAGTTACTGAGGAAGACTGTTATTGTTATTCCATTCTTGTTTTGACTGACAACACTAAAGGCTCAGTGTTAGAACACTCTTGATTTTGTTTTGAATGTTTAACTTCAGGTTGAGTGAACAAAAAATGAAATATTCAGTTTCCTAGTTTTGATATCAAGACAAGTTTGTTGATTTTAATGAGTAAATAGATATATGTGTAGATATATATATAGAGAAGGACATATATAAAGGGAGAGGGAGAAAAAGAATAAGCTGACTATCCTATAACAATGTAATAAATTACTTCCTCATACCAGTAACAAAAAGGTTTTTTTTTTGTTGTTGTTGTTTTTTGGGGTTTGTTTGTTTGTTTGTTTGTTTGGGTTTTTTTGGTGAGATACAACGATTTTTTAATGAGTTCTATTACAACTGTAACTGTTTAAACATAGCACTAATTCCAAATAGAAATATGAATATATGGGTAGTTCATGGAAAACCCTCGCATTTGGACTTTAGAACAAACACAAAAAGACAATAAATGCACATTTATTTACCAAATAATGAAGTAGAACATAAGCAATTAGCTCTGAAGAAGGTAGATTATGAAAACAATATAAGGCAACAAGAGTAAAAGAACTAAAATCACCCTGATATTCAGGAAAGCTAACCAAAGTACTTATCTGCTCTCTGTTAAGCATTTTTTCTATCACAGTGTGACCAGACTGAACTAGATATAATCATTCAACAACTTGTACAATCACCATAAATTGGCAGGAAGGGGAGAATACAAATGCTGAGGAGTGTGAGTTGAAAAGAACAGAAATTCCATCAATAGACAGAGATGGCTTGACAGTCCAACAGGTCAAGATAGACATCTGGGGTAGGAGGAAAAGTTGAGTATGAAATTTAAGATAAAGTGGAAAGAATTCTAAGATCACCTGGAACATGACAGGTTCTGCTTGAGTTTAATTGGTAAGCAACTTGTAGCAGAAATCAACTGAATAGACAAGTTACCAGTGTCTGAATGTATTGATGATTCAGTGATGCCACACACAAATGAATGAGTTACAAATGTTAGGGTACTTATTAAATAAGTGACTTTTCGTTAGAACAGGTTAGCTAGGTTATTGGGGACAAAACTGGACAATGAGTTTTCAGAATGTTGCATTCTGGTGTCATTGAATCAGTGAAACCTGTTGATTTCCATTAATGCCACCTGCGGTGTATTCTGTAGTTAGTTTGAAGTCACTGACAGCTCCATCCTGTAGCACATACTTGAGCTGAAAGATTAAACTAATGCTTTCCTGACTTCCAATATTGTATATATCTGAACATTTTCTTTTTTAATGGTAGGCAATACTCACAGCAATACCTGTCATCTTGAGTAAACATTTTTCATATATAAAGTCTGATTCACTTTCTCATTAAAATTGGATTTATTAGAATGGAGTGAGTACCTGACTCAGGTTGCTGCATATAAAATTTCTTTTTTGGTAACTGAGCTGGCTTATTACTACCAGGACTTGGCTGCAGGAGTCATCATTTCTTCCTCTAAGAGAAGCACTTACCATTTATATGAAATATTGTGGGGATGGGCAGAGGATTATTTTCACAATAACATACTTATTTTTACTTCTCATTTTTACTACTAAATAATCCTAAGAATAATTTATAGCTAAGTACCCATAGTAACATAACCTCCTTCCTCCCTCTTATTGTTCCCTCTCATATACACATCAAAAGCTACACTGACTTTCCAAGCCTCAAGACAATGTATCTTTAATTAATTTGAAAATGTTCTGTAGTTATAGCTTGTTGTAACAAGCAGGTTAAGATAAAATTTTGCATTGGAACAGAAGGGAAGAACCATTTAAAGAAGGAAAAAAAAATCAAGTTTCTTTAGAAAAATTAACAGTGAAAAATGTGCACATTTATTTCCTTTCACATAAAATAGATCTCTTTTTGGTACTGTCTTTGACATGTATTCTTTGCTAGACACATATCTTCTCTGGCTCCATTTCTGTCTTGGAAAATAACTTTCTGATGGAGTATTAATGTAATGCATTATGAGAATGCCATCAGTCCATCAGTGATGTTTTGAAGAAGTATTATAGTAGTATTAATTAGATCACTGTTATCCTGATGATGTGTTTCTCATAACCTTGAACTTGTAGATTGAAGTGAGTATTTCATTTAAACCAAAGCTCAGAAAAGCCTGAGGGAAAGAAGATAAAGGAGAAGGTAGAATTTGGGAAAACTGCAATGGGGAAGTGATGTAATAAGGAAGGGATGGTCTGGAGGAATGTGGAAAAGAGGAAAAGAAGGGCTTGAAATTTAGTTAGAGAGGAAAAGAAAGAGATAAAAAAAAGAAGTGGTTTGAAGTAATAAAACAGCAGAGTTCCCTCCTGAAAAGGGAAGAGGGTGGAAGTTGAGTTTTGTAGGCTAGAGGTATGGCATTTGAACTGGAGTTTATTGTATGTCCTAAGAATTGCTCTGACCCCTGAGATGCCCTATCCTAAAGATGTCTTCCTTGCTGAAATTACTTATTTTAGTGAAAGATTAACTAGAATGTTGCCACCAACAGGTGCAATTCCAGCATCCTTGGATGCATGTGATACAACACTGGAACAGGTTGTCCAAAGAGGTTGTGGAGTCTCCATCCATGGAGATACTCATTAGCTAATCTGGGGTAGCTGGCTCCAGGTGGCCCCACTCGAACAGGAAGGGTGGATCAGGTGACTTCCAGATGTCTTGATGTCCAGATGACCTCAATCCTTCTGTGATTCTGTGCATTCATTCAGCCATTTCACTGGGTCCTGGCTGATGGGATCATTGGTCTGTTGCTTATTTTAGCACTTTGACAAAATATGGTCTTGTATCTAGGTATCAGGGTCATCTGAATAAAAACAGAGCACAAAGGACTAGGTAAAGCAGCTGAGAATTATAATTTGTACCAATTATCAAATTTAGGGGTTTTTTTGCTTAATCAGTAAGATTCATTAGATAACAGATTAACCACAATTACAAAAGTATATGTTTGTCTTTTATTATATTTACATTGAATTTCTGGGATGTTATGTAACAAGGTCAGAGCCCAAAACATGAGAACAAAGAAAATTCGGGCTTATGTGCAAAAGAACATGCTTTCTCACAGAGGATGTTTATTACTCCTACAGTTCAGACTCTGAAGTGGCTTTGGGTTTTATGATGATTATTTTTAGTGTTGATATTACTGGAACTAAACTCACCGTAAGTTTTAGAGAGTGCAAGTGGATCAAAGTTTTGTTGTGGTTTAACCCCAGCTAGCAACTCACTGTTCACTCACTCCTCCCCCTCCAGTGGTTTGTGGAGAAGAATCAGAAAAATGGTAAAACTCATGGGTTGGGATAAGAGCAGTGCAATAACTAAAATTAAAATATAATATTATCAATAATAGTAAAATATATTATGACAACAATAATAGTAATGAATAATAGTAATGCTGCTGCTGCTGAAAGGGAATATTGAAAAAAAGGAGAAATAAAACCCAAGAAAAGACAAGTGATGCACGATGCAATTGCTTACCACCTGCTGACTGATACCCAAGCAGTGATTGCCTTCCCTCTGCCAACTCCACCCAGTTTATATACTGGGCATGACATCCTATGGTATGGAGTATCCTGTTGGCTAGTTTAGGTCAGCTGTCCTGGCCGTGCTCCCTCCCAGCTTGTTGTGCATCTGCTCACTGTCAGAACATGGGAAACTGAAAAACTCCTTACCTTATGATGAGCACTACCTAGCAACAACTAAAACATCAGTGTGTTATCAATGTTATTCTCATACTGAACCAAACCACAGCACCATGCTGGATACCAGCAAGATAATTAACTCTTAACAATCACATATAGCTATGTGTAGCAACTACATATACATACACACTCATCACACTGCTCTAAAGAGGCTGCATGTGACACATATCTGAAGCAACTGTTGTTTTCAGTGACAGTATCCATGCTATTCTTCACAGATGTTTGTGAATTGGAAACAACAGGTTGTCCCATCCTGCTGAAGAGGATAATTTTCTTCTGATAGTTCAGTAGGCTTCCTTGAAAGACCCAAGTGAGTAATATATATATTTTTTAATTTATTTATTTATTTTGCTTTATACTGAAAGGAATTGAACATGCTCAACAAATTATTGTTTGCAGTATCGTAGTTCTGTGATGAAACATAGAGTGTAATAGTCATACCAATTTTTTTGTATAATTATAAGTGACAGATATCTGAGGCTTACAGTCATTTTAGCCTGACATTTTCAATTACTGAAGCAGTACTGATGAAGAGGATTAAGGAGCTCTCAGATGTCAAACTCCATTATTTCAACTTTACATAGAGCTGTCAAGTCCTAATAATTCCACAGAGATTTAGCCATCAAAGCATAAAAAGGCATGCAAAAGGTCTTCATAGCAATCTTAAAACTATTATGGATTGTCAAAATGTAAATGACCATAATTTAATGAATATCTAATTTTATAACTTTCACTTAGCAATTTTAAAATTATGCCCTATTCTTTAAGTGACATAGTGGTCAAGAAGTAATATCCCTTAAACGAGACTATAAAATGTCTAATTATTTATCCCAGCATCTTAGATTTGTTACTCCTGAGAGTGCATAGCTTGACCTAATGAAAAAATATCTAATGTGCAATAAAATGGATTGGGTATTTTTCTTTTCATCTGACATCTTCATGTCAACAATTTTCAGGCTGGTCTTCTAAGTCTTTTCAAAGTGAGATAATTCATAAAGAGCTTCCCTGCTTTGTTGTTAAGACACTTTCATGAAAAATACTCAGTACATTGCTGACCTCTTTTATATTGTAGGATACTTTACCAGAAAAAAAAAAAAAAAAAATCCACGAAAAATAGCTTTTAGTCTTTACCCTTTTCTGGAGATTCTGCAGATCTACCTGTAAATTTTTCCTTCTTTAATCTTAGTGTGTTCAGGAAGCTAACTCCAAGAATTAATACCTCAGATGAAAGAAACATGTTCTTTGTAGTTAGACCTAGCTGCTTTTCTTTAATGACTTTTTTTTTTTTTTTTTTTTAATGTGGCATTTATTATTTGACTTCTGCAAAAACAGATACTGGATATGCATTAAAAATAACCCTTCACATCTGTTGTCAGACCTCTTAACCTGAAGACTTTGCCCTGCTGAAGATTCTATTTCTTTAGTAGCTTAAAGTTTCTCAAGAAGTGTACTTGAAATTTAGCACTTTGATGAGCACAGTTATTTCATCTTTATGGATGAAAGAAGCTGATGTTTTTAAAGATAATAATTGGGCACTGAAAATCTGCCCAGAGACAAACTAGGCTCTTAGGAAATACCAGTGTCATCCACTCAGTCATATTTATTTGTTAAAAATTCCATTGACTGTATTCTGTTTTTCTAATTAGCAGCAATGCTTATATAGGATTTCCAGTCTGTTTAGAACTCATTCTGAAGAGAAAATACCTATAAAATGTAAGCAGAATTTTGTTCAGTTTCTCGAGGTGTTTTTAATTTCCAGCCACAGTTGTCCACTTAACCATCTCATAGTCTGATAAAGATGCTGAAATAAATTTTCCAGTTTTTCCACTGATTTGCTGAAACATACTTTTACTCCTGACAGCCTCTTATGATGTCTTTGGTTATGTCAAGATGGAAGATGATGGTTACTCATGACCTTGCTTTGCTTAGCCTTTTCTCATTGCAATTAAGCATGTACCTGAGACTACATTAAATGCCCTTTTGAAGTCCAGCTTTCTCCACGGATCCAAGGATTAGCCAAACCTTCTAAGGCAGGTGCTGTTTTGACAGTAGGTTACTTCTGAATGAATGCTTTGATCTCAGTGATAAGGTAGATGTCCACTTTGTGTTCAGTAGACTTCAACAGGAAACAGTAGAACTGTAGAATATCTTGAGTTGGACGGGATCCATAAGGATCATTGCATTCAAGTGCCTACTACCTAAAATTACACCATATGACAAAGAGCATCATCCAGACTCTCCTTGAACTCTGACAGGCTTGGTGCTTTGACCACTTTGCTGGGGAACCTGTTCCACAGACTGATCTCCCTATCAGTGAAGTTGTTTTTTTAACGTATATAAAAATTATGTTACATAAAGCAAATGCTTGTTTTCAAGTACAGCCAAAAGCCCAAGGTTGGTGGATTATAACATTTGTAAATCCAACCTATCACTTTTGGGATTTTGAGAGAGATGGAGAGACTGAAATTCAATTTCATTCAAAACATAGGTCTATTTCTTCTTCAAAATGCCACAGGATTGTGAGAGTAGGGCATTATATCAGTAAACCCCAAAGAATCCTTCGTGAGATGCAAGACTCAGAAAGAGAAATAAGAATAGCAAAACCACACAAAAATAGATTTAAAAGTAAGGCAAAACTGATAGAAAACTCTGCCCAAATCCTGGGCCCAGTTCATTCTTTTATTCTAATGTATATATTATGTAATGACACTGAACATTGATCTACAATTTAAATAACAGAACACAAGATCTATTGAGGTGAAGACAACAAAATGGTAAGAGAGTAGTTTTGTGCAAATGAAAATGAAGAGCAATTTTCTCCTTCAATTTACCAGTGACTGCAATCTAAGAAATTAGGTGGCCCTAGGGAAACTTGAAAAGTTCTGTTCATCCTTCTTTGTCCAGAAGAGTTAGAATTCTGCTAAAGTCACAGAAGTGCAGCAGGCATGCTTGAGGGGAGGAGGTTCATGGTATCGCTGACAAGGAAGTGTTTTTATGAAATATGTTTTCTAGCTTTATGAAGTCTTTTCCTCATCATTAATTTTGGTCAGATCCCTGTCTTCAAAACTTGCCTATCGCATGTATTTTTGTCTAATTTTTAATAACAATAATTTTTTCATCCATTAGTCACTGAGACGTGCTAGCATTTTCTTGATGGTTCAAAGACCATAAAAAAATCAGGCTGTTTGACTTCTGGGTTTGTTGTGAATTATAGGTCTTATGCTTACTCTTTTTTTTTTTTTTTTCTATTTCAATTTCTAGTTAGTTAGTTTGCCTGGATCCCAGTAATTTGTTTCTGTGACTGTTGGATGCTGTCCCTTGCTTTGTGTCTTCTAATGAGCTCAATCATTCGTTTTGAGCTTCTGCATCTGGTAAAGATAATAAGCATGACATCTCTGTTAGTCACAGACGTGCCTTCAGTGAAGGGCACACTGGGTTTTGAGTTTAAAATAGATTTTTCTTCTATAGTCTGTGTGCTCAAGCCCACAAGAATTACTGAACAAAATGTTCCTAGACATTTGCCTGAATAGCATCAATCAATGGCATTGCTTATGAAGGAGAAAGCTATTTTTGAGACATAAAGAGGCTGTGCATATAAGCTGGCATTTACTTTCCTGCAGTACCAAAATCTAGACTTGACATTTTTGTTTTAATTTTGATTTAATAAATTTTTGTGCTTTGATCAGATTGCTAAAAGTCTGTGCGCGCTCCTTTACAAAGCAACAGAATGGAAGGATCACTCCCTTTTATCCTGAAATGATATACTGTTAGTTCAAGGAAAGGTATGCAGTGTTACATCAATAGCCATACTGGGGTGGTTTTAAGGAGAACTCACAAAGGTCATCTGTGCAACAGGAACTAGGAATAAAATCCAGGGAGAACCTTCATGTTCTGAGTGTAGTGAAGAGGCATGGTTTATTTATCCAGAGAATAGGGATAGTCTTGGATTACGAAAAAGGACTTTAAGACTAATTTAACCTGTTCTGCAAGTTGTTCTCAGGAATCCTCTTCTTAACAGGTATAACTTTAGACCAGACTGCTTCTATGGAGATTCATATGTTAGCCTCTTCAATAAAAAGATGTATGTTAAGATGTGTCTTCTGGGGCCAGCTGGTACCTTTTCTGCACTTTAGTAGTCAAAGGAGGAATCGGCAGACTATTTCCATTGAAATACTGTAAACTAGTTTAAGTGCTGTAAAAGATGTATCTGGGATCTGGCTGTTCTTCACAGATTAACAAATCATAAACTCACATGGCCATTTGAACAGAAAAGATCAACAATTAGAACACAGTGACACAGACAAGTTGCTTTGGAGTGACAGTTCAGGACTGTCTGCTGATCTGAAAGAACTGCCATGAGGCACACTCTTAGTCAGTTGCAAATGCAATTAACATTAGCCGAGTACTGGGAACTGTCCAGGCATGTAAGCCATTACTTAACAAAATATTGTTTCTGATATGCAAGTTATTAAGGAAAGATAAGGGAGTAGCTATATTTTGGCCATAGGGTACAATTAGCTTTTGGGGAAATGGCAGATTTTGGAGGAAACAACAATGCTATCTCTGAAACAAGTTATCCAGTGTAAATATTAGTTTCACAAGAAGTTGAGTTCTCTGATAAAACACAATCAGGACAGTATAAAAAGTATTTAAAAGTTGGATAAGAAGCAAAAAATGCAGCGAAGCCCCATGACATTTCCGGTCCTTTCCTTGTGAAGCGATGGACTCCCAGATCCATATGGATTTGAAGAGGAGGAGACAGTGTGATTCCTTCCATCATGGGTATGTTAAGTTACTGCCTGTGACTCCCAAAGGGATCAGGGTTAGTAAATTGCAGACTAATTAAATAAGATCTTAGACATTTGTTTTTTTCTTTAAAAATCAAAATAGACAAACAGAAGTATAAACAAGGTATGAGCACTCTTTTAAAAATCTACAGAACTCGGATGTCCAAGTGGGTTTGCAGTAGCTAAGCAGGAGAGGTGGTATGTTTTTATACCAGCACTTTCTGAGGAATCTCTCACAACAGACATGAATTGTGAAATGTGATTCAAATAGGTATCTCAAGAAATCCAGTTATGATATTTAAAATCAAATATGTAGCTGTCCTGGTTTCCCTGGGACAGAATCATAAACCTGCCATGGTCTGCAGGCCATTAGCAGTTCAGAGTGAGCCAGGGCAGCTGACCTGAGTTGGCTACAGATGTATTCTAGCACATAAATATCACACTTAAAATAAAGGGGGAAGTTTGCTGAGGACAGAGAGTTTCCAGCTTGGGATTCTTCTGACCTTGCTCCCCTTCCTGCTCCTGAGGCCTGCTGTACATTTGCTGACCTGTGTATAACTTTGTTTACTTCATACTGGTATTGGTACTAGTTTGGCTGTTTCCATCTAATCTGTTTTAATTTCAACCCATGAGTCTCCTTTTCCTGATTCCCCTGCTTTGTCTGGTGAGGGGTCATCAGGTGATAAAGCAACTGCTGTAGTTTAGCCCCAAATATGGGCTAAATGTAGAGAATGGATATAAAGAACTTAGAGGATGCTGCTGTCATTTTGAAAATGTGTATTCATATTTGTTTTCGTTTGCTACTGCTGGTAAGATGAATAGCCAGTAAACAGTTGCAGAAAGCCAAACCAGTGTCATACTGACAGGTGAAAATAAGAGTAATTGATTGTCTCGTTTTAAGGAATGCAATCTTGTCTAGTAACTTGAATAGTCATTTAACTGAATATAAGTTTTTAACGTATGAAGACGTATCTTCATTCAGTATCTTTCTGAATTATGGTCCAACCCTGGAAAAATGTTCTCAGAAGATCAAAGTGCAATTTCAGTTTCAGGTACTGTAGTCTTCTAAATGTAAAAATGACTACACATGCCATTTCCACTGATGTTACTACTAATAGAGCTAGTATGTGTGTACAGGATCTAGGCCTTGCATCTTCACTAGGTAAGTGCTTTTATGTGCAGATCACATAAAGATATATGAGAGAGACAGAAACATTTTAAGAATCTGGCCATGTTTTGCTGCTGAACGCTTTGTGGAAATGTTGGCAGTATTAGTTTTTTGAGTTAGTGGAGAAAGGGAGAAGGTTATAAATGAAAGCCATGTTATTTAGTGGTTCAGAAGAGTGGCATGAAGTGTAGAAGTTCAAGTTCATCCTTTCTAAAGTCAGAACTTAAAACCCTAACTATTTCAAGGGAAATAGCATGAAGTCTTCTGTTACATTTTGGCTGAAAAGTCCATGTTCTAAGAAGTGAGAATAAAAAAGGAGCTGCCTGCTTTGTAGTGCTACTGTGTATGACATTTGTATTGACTCAAAATGGGCAAGTGAGCCAATATTGGCCACACTTCTCATTTGACATTTAGTCTAGAATCATAAAACCTTGGGAGAATTTTTCAGGATCCAAATCTAGCTTTTTCAAATCAGAGTCCTTTATTCCAAGTTCAGTGCATCCATCAAACAGACGGCTTGAAACTGGCATGACATGGAAGAGGTAGGTCTTTTCAGGGTGGAGGGCATGATTATGAGAAAGATGTAACTGATAGGACATTATCTTCCCAAAAGGCTGCTTTCCTGCTTGGCAGACTGACTCAAGATGATGTATGCAACTGTTTTACCTTCATAGAGCTTTTCAGGTTTCTACTGTTCTGTAGCAGAGTTTCACCATATAAAAGTAGATAAAAGCATATTACTGAAGAGGAGGGATGTGGTAAGTAAAGCCCTCATTATATTTATTTCCAATAAGAAAGAATCCAAACAAAAATGTTGTTGCTTCTAATATGTGTGGTAAGTTCCAGTGCCTATTCACATCGCTGTGATCAGCCTCATTTTCTTTCCTGTGTTTCATGTTGTTTGCCTCTGTTCCCATGAGAATCCTCAGGAAAAACACCCTTGACTCTATGACTTTAAATGAAATACCTAATATGGGAACAGAAGATTACTACCATTAAATTGTTTCTGCCCATATTAAAGCTATGGAGAAATGTTAAATACTGCATCTTCTTTCTAACTCCAAATAGTATATGTAAGGTTAAATGGGACCTTTGGATCCTAGATTCTATTTGGCATGGTTCATGATTACTAACTTTGCTACTTCAGGTGTTAAGCTGGGAGTAAGCAGGACTGTGGCATTTGATGCCATCAATATACCTTCAATGCAAGGAAGATAAATTTTATGCCAGGCATTTTGCTGGGTAATGGACTTCTGAATAAGATCCTATTTTTCCAAGACTTTTGAAGATTTCTAGTCACTCTTCAGGAACACACTCCTTGTCTAGTTTTCTTCTAACCCTTGCACAGAAGTTTATACATATAATTTCTAGTCTGTGTAGATAATTACTACAATATCAGTTAGGGATGCATCGAAGAAAGCAAGCTTCTGTACAGTTTTTAGAGCTTAGCAACTTGTACATAAATTCCTTTCCTAAACCAAAGTTTTGTAGGAATTGAAAGGGAAGTTAAGTTTGGTAATCACTGAAGTAAATCTCAGTGCGCAGACTAAATTTACTTAATTCTGAAGAATAATAATACCATAGAACATGGAGATTTCTCTGTTTTTCCTTGCTTATTTGGGCTATATATTATATAGCCAGTATGTAATCAATATGTTTTTATTATCCCATAGTCTCCCTAGAGCAATTTCAAGGATATTTCCCTTAAAGAAAGTAGAGGTAAATTTTTAAGAATATAACAACGTTAGTGCTCTTATAGACACATCTTTGCAGATGAATACATTACGTTAAACAATATAATTAATACGTCAAGATATGAGGGTCTAGTATTCTAAAAATATGTTGCTATTTCAGACTAAAACTTGGTAACTTCTCTACTGTTCCCATAGAAACCATTGTGGAGGCATAGGAAGAAACAATTGTAGTTTGGTACCAGTATGTAATTTCTTCTAATATATATATATATTTTTAAAGTGGTTGCACACTTCAATCAAAATTCTGGCACAGAGTCCTGTTATCAACCGTGGCTGAATTTACAGAAGTTCTAAAGCCAACATGTCAAGATAGCTGGAGAGACAATGCATGGATTTAATATTGTTTGCCAGTGGGAATTCCTGGAGCTCAAAGTAATAATGTCTTCTACATTAATGTGCAGTGAAGTGAGCGTAGCATTAATCTTCACAGAAAGTTCAGTTCTCTTGAGAGTGTGGAAGGATAATGTAAGCCACATTAATAGAAGGAAGGAGGCAGGTAACATGGGGTTACTTTTATATAATTTAGATCCGATTAAAGAAAGTCTTAATATTTTCTTTCTCTGCAATTTGTCAGTATCAAGCATTCAGGTAGACAGAGAGCAAGTGTCTTGATACCATGATCATGTATATGTGACTCATACATCTTGTTTTAGTTTTAAAATTTTAAGACCCAGTTCATAGAAAGAATTATTTCTGGAATTACTATAACATCACTACTTATGCTGTTGTACCTTGAGAATTTGTTTATTACAGATACCTTATTTTCTGGAGGCTATGTTTCTGATAGAAAAAAAAAAAGTGCCTTAGGCTGCATCTTCATTTATAATGTTGCGAACTGGGGGTAAAATATTTTACAGTGTTACAGAAAGTGGTTTGATTGTGTATGGGGAAAGGGATAGGAAGTTGGGTGACTTCAAACTGGGCCTTATTTGGTAGTACAAAAATGTACTAATGGATATCCACCAGTGTGCTTTCTTTTTTCCTTTATAGACAGAAAATCTTTCTATTTGTGAAAGCAATTCATTGTTGTTCCTTTAATTAAAAGAAATTTGACATTGACATTGACTTTAACTTCCTCCTTTCTTGCTAACAGTGTGATTAGAATGTCATCAACTTGACTTTAAGTATGACTTCAATTCAGGATCAGAGGAATGTGGGGTAAGAAGAAACAGACACCCTGACAGTTATTGAACTTTATCTTGCAAAAGTGTGTGTGGGGGAGAAAATCTGCAGAAATAGGAGCAGGGGATTTGATGAAGAGGTGGGAGAAAGGATGTGGGAGAAATTGACTGGTGATCTGGTAGGAGAGTTGTGCCCTGCATTCATTATGACATTTTGTGCAGGAGCAGCAAGAGGTTTTTTTCAGAAAAGAATTTCTGTGTCTATGGCTAATCCATGTGACAGCCTCAGCTCACGCTTTTTGTTAAGGTCAGCTCTCTAATACTTGGACAAAGCAGTACTCCAGGGAGGCAGGAGGAGTAAGATGACAACGGGACTCTAAACTTTATGTGTATTCCCTGGATTGTACCTAAGCCAGCGTGACCTTACAATGCCTTGTCTCTGCCCTGCAGCATAATTACTGTCTCTGTGCAGATCAGGCATGTAAGTTTACTGGCACTGTGGAACACTAGGCACAATTTTCCACACCCAAGTTTTCTTGCTTGTCCTTTGTCATTTTGCAACTACTTGCTGGATCTGTTCCATTCATTTTTGCAGCTGTGAAGAAAAAGATGTGGTGTTGTTCTTTGTACAGAAGAAAGCTCAATGACATCACGGGAAGAGAGCTATCTAATCTCTCAGGTTACAAATGAGAAAAAAGTGGAATTCTGACTACAGGCCCCTAGTGGGGTTTAATTTATGGATGTTTATGCAGCACTTGGAAAATCCTGGTCATTGTATCACTCTGCGAGAAATGCAATGCAGTCTTCTTGTTGGGGTCTTTCAGTGCACACACGAGCAACCCAGACTCCTTGCCAAGTGTTCCTGAAGTCAGTAAATCTGAAAGCAGTTTTGGTAGGTGAGTATCTTAGTTATCATGGATGACAATGAACAATTATAAAATCACTTTGCCACTCAAATCCTACTGAATTTTCAGCAGGAGCCAATAGAATTTTGAGTTAAAAACCTTTTTTTTTAATCCCAAAAATGCACACAAGATTATGATTTTTGAATAAAATTGAAAAGCTTTAGTTAAAATAAAGCTTGAGTGACAATAGAATTTTTTTTTTCTCTCAATAGTCACTTTCTGAACAAAGTCACTAACTTAAAATAATTTTAAGTCTGAAATATTTTTTTCCTTCATAATTTGTAAGAAAATTTGTGGAAAAATCATCAGTATCATCATTCCCCAACAAAAGGAATTACTCATAGAAGTGTTACCTTTAGTTATATATATATTTGGAAAGGTATTGGTATGGGGTTTTCCTAGACACACCATAGACATATTACTACTATCTTGATTTTTCCATGGCATTATTCTGCAATAATTGCTGCATATTGGTCTTATTTTATTCTTGTATCAATATTTCAGGAAAGTATTGTTTCTTTGTTTCAGTGATATATAGATTCCTAGATACAAGCTGTGAATACAGTGTTTAGATAGAGACATGTCAATTTTGTCTTATATAGATATATATTTAGAT